>JAGVVM010003612.1:0-34576 GCA_019149425.1 Psidium friedrichsthalianum
TTAAAGTAAAAATGAAAGGTCCTTAGAAATATACAGGAGGGAGGCAAAGACTAAGTGTTTTTTTTTCTTTCTTTTTTTTAAGTTTAGCCTTTTTTTTCTTTTTCAGCTTGTCTTTTTATGAATTTTTTATTTTTAAAACTAAATAATAAGACTTTCTGGGAAAATTAGGATCATGATCAAAACAACATTGTTTTAGTGCTCTAGTTAACCTTAATGCTATTTAGAAAAGAAAAATTGGTAAAAAAGATCACACCGTGCTTTTTGTAGCAAATGGGTAGAATTATTGAGTCCTTGACGAGGGTCGCCTCACCTATGTCCTCATTGGCACGGGCAAGGCGACCCTCGCCTAGATTGAGTGAGGGTTGGCCCTACCTATGGCCGCATGGGTTACCCAAGTGACACAGACGCTAACCTACGGCTTTGAGGGTGGCCTCGTCCAGCCTTTTCGAGTATCATCGATGGCCAACCATTGCTTGAGATAAGCCATAGCAAAAAGAAAGAAAAAGGCAAATAAAGGAAAAAAGAAAGGAAAAAAATCAAAAAGTGTAAAGGGATGAAAGCCATTGCTTAAGATCATCCACCAGCAAAAGGAAAGAAAAGGCAAATAAAAGGAAAAAAGAAAGGAAAAAAATCAAAAAATGTAAAGGACGAAAATGTCATTGACTAGCCAGTGATCAGACTCTTTGTTTTTTGGGACTAATGTGGCTATTTCAACCCTTATTTAAACAAAATTCACTTCACTTTTATTTAAAAAAACGAGAGCAATTCAAGCTAACAAGGTCCACTAGATCCTTATTTGAAATTTTCTTTCACAACAGCAGGATCTCCACAGCAAACATATAATACATGTTCTTTTTAGAAAGCTTTATCAGGCATACAAAAATATTTGACGCGCGCTCCTCTTTTTGTTAACTCTTTATTATTATTTATTTATTTCTCCATTAAAAGTGTCATTTAATATAAAGGTTTCTTTCTGCATGGGTGCCTGCCTAGTGGACGTCAACCGCATTTATCAAATCCAATTGAAACCGATGCTTTTTGGTTTCTTTTTTCTTTTTTATTTTTATTTTGTCTTTAACGAATGAATTGACCACCATCGCCGCTGTTTTGACCGTGAGTTGCTCCGTTCGTCCTGTCAGTGCCACGTGGACCTCGCGAGTGCCCGCTCGACCAGGGCTTTGGGCCTCAGGCCCACTAGCATCCGAAGTGAGGTGAAGTAGGTGTGGAGGTTAATGATTCGATTGATGACATACACATACGCAGTTGCATATGTAAATATTAAAAGTGGAGAGGGTTGTGACACTGACATTTCAAAAGTAAGTAAAACCACTTCATTTAAAAAAAATATTTTGATTCATATAAATTAATTTAAAAAAAACACGCAATGGAAACTAGAAATTGTAAAAAACGCATAGTGGATGGAATTCGAAAATAAAAAAATTTAGAAGCTTGCTGTAATATGAAAGAACAGAGTTTTTTAAAATCGAAACGTGAAGATAACATAAATTTCAGATTTATCGATTTTTTTTTCCACACGCCGTACTACTTGTAATGAGTGAAATGAGGATGTTGGAGGAAGGAAGTAAAAAAAAAAACAATTGATATCTATCTTATGGATAGTAAATTTGTCGAGATAATTTTTTGTATGCTACGTGGAATTCCGAAAGCATGAGGTCGATCAACAACAACATCTGTTCGAGAAATTCATAAGATTATTTAGTTTTATGGTTGTAAAATACAAAGTAGAATTACTACGCTAGAATTTAGAAATCATGGCATTAATTTCCTTCTGATGTTATTTCCTTAGAGTTTATAATTGCTCTTAATATACTTATGCCGAGTGTGCAATAATATGGACACAGACCACATATTTATCACTAGCACCTAAGTTAATTTTTCTTCATCATTTTTCATTAGATGGATTGATCAACAAATTTGCAAAAGTCCAAACTAGAGGACCCAGCCATTCTGTAAAATACTCCACTCATTTATTTTCTACATCAAATTAGACGTCCGGAGCTCATTGAGCGCACAATTAATCTCCACACTTGTACGATTCCACGTCCGCGAGCATGTTTTAATCTTGCTCGCTCGAGATCTATTTTCTTTTTCTTTTTTTCTCTCTTTTGCTTGAGACCTAAGTTCGAATCATGCACTTGCGAATTCTCTTTGGAGAACCTAGGGATGAGCAAATTGGACTGGCCGAATCGGACTGCCCGGACCGTACCGGACTGGTGGTACGATTTCCGATTCTATAGAGGTCCGGTCCGGTTCCCGGTTTCTAAAATTGGAACCGACGATCGGGTGGTCTGGTTCCCCGTTCCCGGTTCCTAGACCGAATCGCTGTCCTTTTTTTAATTTTTTCTAATTTGGTCGGTAAATTTCTTTCGACTCCTTGGGCCTCTTATTTTTTGTTACTGAAAAGTCATTTTATATAGACGTTGAACTTCTATAACGTTATTCACTTCAATAATCAGAGAGTAATTTGGGCTATATTTTTTCTTGATCCGGTCCAGTTCGGTTCGATTTGTCCGTACGATCCGGTCCGATTTTCGGTTCCAATAAATTGGGAACGGGACCATCAGTTCCGTTCTGATTCTTGAGGGGAATCGAATCGGACTGAGAACTAATCATTCCTAGCGTCTCGTGTCGTTTTCACAAAAATTTCCCAGAGTACACGTGTCTTTTTCGTATTCACACTCCCCCAACCACTTTCGTATAAATAAAGGTCGGAAGGATGGATGAATAGAAACCCTGGCGCGGGACCCACTTCCCCGTCGTCCTAAAAGGATTTTTTGCGCCATTTTTTCAACAGCGTGGTCCCCCACCTGCGCACAGTGTCTGGTCCGAAGGCGCAGTGACCCTAGCCTAACCTAAGTCCAATTTGTTTTCTTCTAACCCCAAAAAAACCCCCCCCCCCCCCCCCCCAAAGAAGAAGAAAACAAAAAAAAAAAAAGAAAAAGAAAGAAGGCCAGCGTCGATTACACCTGGAGATTTGGGCTGGAGTTTATTCGATTTAAGTCATTACTATTAATTACTGCTTAGAGTGAACTTGTCTCCTAACCCACTGTAATGTTAGTAGGAGTAGAACCGGAGCCCTCTATGCTAGCAAGCTGAATCAACATCATTAAAAAGAGCAACGAGAGATTAGGGAATTCGATATTATGACCGGAAAAATCCAAAACACGTGGGATTTTAAGCCCTCTGTAACTAAGCCAACCAATCTAATGCCAAAATTGTCTTTTAATTCCTTAATCTTTGATGATAAAACACTTGGCTAGAGCTCTCACGAACTCTATGGATTGCAACTTGAAACCATCGATTCTTAATGAAAATCGTGTTTACTTGAGGAGCTCCCAACTAATCTATCATGGTTGGCCAGAGGCAAAGTAAATGGGAGTTCTTTTACTAGTGTGAACCAAGATTTAAAGAATGAGAACTGGATTATGCATATATATATACAAAAATAGCCAATATGACCTTGTTCGCTTTTGTAAAAATATATATCATGGCAGTAAAACTTAAATCAATTAATAGTAAAGCAAATACAATACATAGGAAAATAATGAGAGTCGTATCGGGCAAAATTCATCCTCGTTATTAAGTCTCGATATTAGGTCCTCGTGTGCGGTAAACAGAAATCAAAGAAAAGAAAATGCTCGTGCAATTTTCCTAAGTGCGTAGAAGAAAAGTGAATCATAAAATATCACATGCAATGTAAAATACTATACCAAAATAATGAAAAAATTACCAAAAAAGTCATAAATTTATTACAATTGTACCAATTTAATCATAAACATTTTTTTTATCAATTAAGTCATAAATATTTTGCATTTGTGCAAATTCAATCTATTTGGCCAACTAACGTTGATATGGACTTTTTAAATAATATTCCATAATTTTTTTTTATTATTTTCTTTAGTTTCTCTTTTCTGAGCTTAGCCTAGTGAGGGCATCATGGCCCTTGCTAGCCTTAAGTCTGGGGGAAGAAAAAACTTAAAAATAAAAGAAAAAATATTTTTTTAAAAAAATTATCAAAATATTATTAAGTAAGCTAACGTTAGCGTTGATAGGCCAAATGACTGAATTGGCACAAATACAAAAAAATAAGATTGAATTGACAAAAAAAATGTTTAAAATTGAATCCACAATTATAATAGATTTAGGCCTTTTTTTGTAATTCTCCTGCCATTCAACACAGATATATATTTTGACCTCATGCCCTGTAAAATATAATGCAATCCTGAGGAAATACCTACTTTTATAATATCAATATACAAATAAATCTAATTTTCCTTAGATGTACTGCGGGACATATCTTATGATTCTTTTTTTTTTTAAAAATGAAATGAAAACTAAAATAACTAGCAGGCAAGATATACTTTTTACTCTTTTTTAAATATTTTTCATTTTATGGTGAATTATTTGTGGAATTTTAAATAACAATGAAATCGAAATGCATTTGTTTGAGTGAAAGTAGTTTCGCAGATCAGTTTTTCGGACTCCCGTTTGCTATGTATTCACTACAACCGAAAGAGTACTACTGATCTGACGTGGTAATGTTAGATACAAATGCAATGCAAATTACTATTTGAATAAATAAGTATAGGCCAATATGACATGATATGTAAGAACATTGCTCTAACTCCCAAAGAATGAGCTACTAATCGGGGTGACCAAATATAACCTAATCTAATCTAACACAGTCTCAAAGTAAGTAAACCATGCACAAGAGGAAGTTTGATCTATTCTCATGATGCATAAGAGGAAGTTATAGGGTCGCAAGAGCATGCAAAACCCGACGTAAGCTCGCATGCTCGGCTTTAAACTCCAACGTCGCACTTGGAACATGACGAAGGAATCAAAACAAACAACAGAAAGCACAAACCCAACCTTGAATTGAAGAGTGAAGACAGATAAATTCCCCCGCTCTTCCGACCTCTCGCCTACCCCACCCTCATACTGAATTCGAAAGCCATTCTTGCACTAGCACAGTTTGCACCCGTGTTGTTGAGGCACTCTGGAATCCCAGAAAGTTTAAACGTTTAGCAGTCGGGCAATTTTAATTCCTGAGATATTTTCTTCCGAGAGGAAAAAGTACATGACGTATACGCGGGCTAAATACAGATGCCATCATGCATAGAACGCGAAATTAAGAAAGAACAATGGTAGTGAGAAGAAAAGCCCACTTGCGCTAATTGAACTCTCCAGAGAGCCAACAAAAAGTCCCCCGATACCATCGTATACAGCTGCTCTCGAAAGTGGATGTTAACTAGATTACTAAGCACTGGAGAATTTCTTCAACTTGATTACTAACCACCAGAGTGTTTTGCGAAAGCCAAATCAGGCACATCGCCCATTAATAGCACAAATCAAAAATAATTTCATCGAAGCAAGAAGAGACCGCCTAACCAGCATCACGAGCAGTCTCTTCAGAACAGAATACGAGTGAAGAAGCAAATGCTACACGTTTCACTTCTTGCCACCACCAGAAACATGAATTTGAAGAATATGATGTCTCCATCTTGGACGACGTATGTTTTTCCCCTCTGTCTGTACTTCCCAGCAGCCTGCAATTTATTCAAGGGAAACTTACATATCAACATCCAAGTGCAGCTCGCTATGTTGGGCCACACAGGTAGTAGTTTATATCGTGTTACCCAAGTCGAACTTGATTAGGCTTAAATGAGACAATAAAAGTCCCATCAATCAGATAAAAGCTCATGTAGGCCCTACTCCAAGAGGGGAGAAGAAAAGGGAAATCATGCATGGGTTTGGGCACTTGTTTGTGCGCACTCATGTGCTTGCGCGATCAAGTATCTTGATTCAGTCCGATGGCGCCTGACTGATCCAAGGTGACCAATTTAAGGAACAACAAACAGAATATGAACTCCTCTGACGTCAACAGCTATTAATCCCGCAATCGACTTAATTTTTTTCTACACCCTTGACTATCGCCTAACCCTGCGTTTGCGTTTGTTTGCGTGTGCTTCAGAAATGTCATAGCTTTAAGTCTCATCTCCAAACGGGTCTATCATCCATGCTATGGAAATTTTTCAGAAGGTGACAGGAGATGACTACAGAGGCAACTGGAAGACATTACAAAACAGGTACCTACCTTGACAGCTGCTTCAGTCTCAAGTTCTTTTAGATCCTCAAATTTCATAACCTGCAACATTATGAAAAATCAAAGAAAATAAGTGACCTGCTCATGTGTCCTAAAAGACCCTCCTTGACATACTTTTTTTTTATCACAATAGACAAAGGTTTCTATACATTTAATTCTTTCTAACTCTTAAGCCATCCATTTCTTTCTGTTTTCCCTGCTTCTATCCTATATAACTGGGTTGAGATTTGGACTCACAATCAAAAGTATTTTAAGTCCCTGTTTACATCCTATACTGTTTTCCCTCGTGAAATTGAAATCACGAGGGAAAGTTTAAAAGATAACTCTATAGAGAATCAACATGATGGGCCCTTCTAACCAGCAGCAACAAAGTAAAGGCAAAAGCAGAAGGCTCCAGCTTAAGAATACATCATTGACAACAAAAATAAATTTTTTGACAGATCTCCATAAGGAATAAATTTTATGCTCCTCCCCAGACTCGAGTAAATTTCACAGGTGAAAAAAATCAGTGCACACTCCTTTTTGGTTACTTCAAACATTCTTGTTAGCCGCCTGTCCATTATCCATATGGAGTCTACAAATTTTTGCATGCAGGAATTTTTTTTTTTCTTCCTTTCGCTGGGATACTCTATGGCTACTCTGAGGATTGGCTGGTAGGTAAAGAGAAGATGCGGAAAAGAAAAAGCACTGGTTATTCTTGCAAGTAAGGAGAAAGAACTACCTCAGCACAAATGAAACCTCTTTCAAAATCAGTATGAATGGTCCCAGCAGCTTGAGGAGCCTTTGTCTGTCTCCTGATCTGCCAGCACTTGACCTTCAAAATCAAAAAATGTCCATCATAGTGTCATGCCACAATATAGTGAATGCAAAAATAGGAACTGTATAACTAAGGTAGAAGGCAGGAAAACACAAGAACGCAGAAGTTCCTCGATGGCTTTTGGCATCCCCATATCTGGCCTGCTCAAGAAAATGCTAAGTCTCAAAGATTATATGTGGAACGACCTGTACCTTCAGATTCATACAGCACCAACCCATGAAAACTATCCCCATTATCTATCCTAATAATGCTATCCCAATAAAGAAAGCAACCTCAGCCATCCAACTACTTTTATCCTAGATGTCCTTTATATGCAAGACGACAATCCCTGGAGTGGTATCAACACCACCAGAACAAGTAGAGAGCACCTTAACATTGTGTTTGGAAGGATTCTTTTTGGTGGGTAAAGAAAATGAAGGTGAAGAAAGAATTTCTTTGATATTGTTTTGGAAGGGGTAGAAAGTAAAGATGAAGAAAGTGTTGGATATGAAAGTACTTTAATTAGGAAAAAGAAAAATTGAAGGAAATGACATTTATCCTTAAAATTTGTGGGTCAAAGGCAAGGGCAATGACGCCATCTGGCTTCAATTCCCCTCCTTTTCTCTCAAGTTTGGGGAGAACTAAATTTGATGGGTCCCAGAGAAATGAAATCCCTTGCCAGGCCAGCCTCTTTCTGGGGATTTATCCGTCATCTTTCCCACTATCACCCAATAGGCTCGTAAAATTCTCTAGGATAAGCAGTATTATTGAACCAGTTAAAACTGTGATATCCAGGTTTTCAAGTTCATGGCCAAGTTCTTATTACTTCTTGGGTTGCAGTCTCCACCGGATCTGTTCCCCCAAGTACCTCAACCAAAAAGCCCAGCTTTCTCAATGTTCTCCCAAACAAAAGAGCGTCCCAATACTTCACCCTTTTCTTTCTCCATCTTTTCTCTCCCTACCCACTCTACCCATCCAAAACAAAGGCTAAACAGAAAAAGATAAATTAGGATCAACAAACAATGCAGGAGAATTTACATAGACCATCAATTTTCCAGAAATAGCTCTTGCTAATGCAACTGTCTCAACTAATGGAGGGAAAAGCTTCCATGGTCATGCATGATTCAAGACCATACGGACGCACCTGGTTTACAAACTTATCACTCACTTAAAACCACAAACAAACCTCCTTAATATTTAACCCTCTCAATAGTCATCAAATATACCCACTTTTCAACGCCAGACTTTGGTTAATGCACCTGTCAGAATATAATCACCCCGGATTCTCTCAAGTAGGTGCATGCTATTATATCCCACAATATCCCAGCTTTTATGCCCAACTTCAGCCACTCCACCACCATTGTCAGAAGAAGATCCATCTAGACTCTTTCAAGTAGATGCATATGCTGATGCGGAGATAATGTAAGCCAGGATAACAGAAAATCATATCCTATTTCTTTCTAAACTTCCTCCAGTTCCTTGAGCCTCCTTCCCTGCATGTTTTTCCCTTCTGTTCCATAGCTGCTGCTCAAGCTAGACAGGATTTCCAAACTCAAGGTACCACGTAAGACAAAAGCAGGCAATCCATTTAGTGAAACTAAAAGAGATCATAGTCAACCAAGATTTTGTTAATGCCCTGCTTCTTCCAAGAGATATCCCTCCTTGCTATATACCCATAAAGCAGGAGCCACTGAAACCTAAATTTGTAGACCAAAACGTCATAAAGAACCCAAGCATAACCTGAACTCATTACCAAGTTGTTTGTTATCAAGGAGGCCACCCAGCGACAGAAACGGACATATAATTTTTTTGAAAAGCATGTATTAGGCGATTGTCAACAAGGCGTAACTCAAGAAGCTAATCTAATTCAACAGCAGGGAACTCTTACAGACGATAGCTTCATTAATTCGCCAATTGACCTGAATTCAAATCTTCTAACTTTTGGTTGCGTAAATTGTTGGTCGGTTTATTCACTTACCTCATCTGGGCCTGCTGTGAAAAAGTATATCAAATTGATCGCTGAAAACCCTGTCTTTATTATCTTCGGAAGGGCACTGCAAAAAAAAAAAAAGGGACCTCAGAACAAAATCCCTCTCTCTCTCTCTCTCTCTCTCTCTCTCTCTCTCTCTATATATATATATATATATATATATATATATAATCATATAATCATATAATCATGATGGGCTAGCCCAAAAAGGTCAAAGTTGAAAAACACACGAAAAATCTAGTAGCATAGTATTGACAGCTAGTGAACATGACACGCGACAGTAATTCATCAAAAGCAAAAGTAAGAATCAACAAAGAGAGGTGTTGAAGCCACTGGCATTTTGTGAATCATGTTCTATAATAATTCTCTCATATTGCCAATGAGAATCAGTCCCTCTTAAGCTACAAAACGACACAATCCAGAGAGCATAGGTCATGAATGACGGCA
This sequence comes from Psidium friedrichsthalianum, assembly GCA_019149425.1. Lineage (NCBI taxonomy): Eukaryota > Viridiplantae > Streptophyta > Magnoliopsida > Myrtales > Myrtaceae > Psidium > Psidium friedrichsthalianum. The sequence continues at coordinate 9,361 of JAGVVM010003612.1, forward strand.
ATGAACGAAGAACAAAATTTTCTTCCTTTGCTTGAACTTGGGAGGATGTGGGACAAGCATTTGCACTCTAGATAATGTAAATGGGAGGAATGGCAACCAGATGCTGTTGATAACGTTTTGTAGTGGAGTGGAAGAATAACCACCAGCTTGTGAAGCTGTTTAGGATTGATTCAATTTTTCTTGTATAATTTTCCCAAAAGAGGAATTCACAACTATGGCAAGGAAAGGGGATTGAGATGAGCATTTAATAAGATGGATCGAAAAAAGACAGAGAAAGGACAGCATATCACGAGAGAGAGACTATTCCAAGGAAAGGGATTGGGCACCAACGTAGACATCAATTAGCTAGCCAACAAACCATAGCATAAGTCCTACAGAACAGTCAACTCACTACTTAAGTCCATATACATCAATGTCAAATTCCAAATATGAAAAGAAGAAGAAAGGGAAATCGTCAAGAAAAGGATGCAGAAGGGACCAAGCAGCATATTTGAAACCATTGTCGCAAGTTAATCTTCTCAGAACTCTCCTACTTATCGCAGATAAACTATCAGGAGACACTTTGATCATTAATTCAGGGCTTGAAATTTCTAGGTGGAATTATGCATCAACAAAATGGTTAAAAATTAGTTAACACTGCCACTTTCTGTATTTTGCTCCCTTAGATTATATGTAGGAGTGCAGTTCAGATTATTTTAAGAGAGTTGTTATACTTGCACATAGAGTAACGGTAAGCACACATTAGTTACGCAACATTGCTTGTACTGCCGCCGACTCCATCACCATAGCCAAGAAAAACTTTGTTCAACTTCATCATTTCAGAAGCCGTATGTCCTAATCAGGGGCAAAGAAACTCACCTTTGCACCTTGTTTTCCTCACAGTATTTTGCAGCTTCATCTTCTGACATATCAGCAAGGTTTCTCTCCAAGGCACAGCTGAAAGGAATAATTGGTTCGCCTCCATGTTCCTGCACCCTGCAAAGCAATGTAGCTTGCTACAATAGGACCAGACTAAAATGCCCATCTACAATCCACAGGCAGCAGAAAGTAGGAGCTATCACAAATATTGACTGATACAAAGAGGGAAAAAATGCACCAATCACAGATAACAACAGCATATTGAGAGAGGGAGGGAGGGAGGAGAGGGAGGAAGAGAAAAGAGAAGGGAAGGGGGGGGGGGGGGGGGGGGGGGGAGAGAGAGAGAGGAGGAGAGGGGAGAATGTTAGGGGCATCAAATATTGCAATTAAAAATGAAACCCACAAATCTTTTGAGCTTAGAGACCCAAAGTTGGACTCAAAAGACAGTGAACATACCAAGCATGAATCTTGGGCAAAAACTTGTTCTTCTTTCTCTGATAATCTCTCTCATTCATATTAACCTAGCAGCACACAGAGACACAATCAAGAGTCAAACATGAGGAAAATCTCAGTAGGAGAGCAATGCTTAAGGGTCTACCTTACACAAAACAATTATTCATGAAAATGTCAGCTATTTATTTACACAAGATACCTTGCTAAAAAGTTCAATGGAGAAACTAATTAAGAAGAGTGGTCTTTGCATCTAAGGAGTTTTGTCAGTAATAGAGTAAGAGAATTAAAGTTTCACTTGACCAGATGGTGGTGACATGGCCTACAACTTCACTCTTACCTCATGAAGACACTTTTATCTCTTTTATTGTAGAACTATATGTGGTTTTCGCACCCACAAATGCAATGATGCAAAAAGCAACCATAAAAAAAACTACGGAATATATGCCATGTGCTGGGAAACATAAGGAGTCATAGCGTCCCATCACTGCCAAGGCCATGATATCCGTTAAAGCTCACCAAGTAGACAACTGGCTTTGCTGTAAGCAGTTGAAAGGAATTAAATATCTCAATATCAGCAGCTTTCCAGTCTCCAAGACGAACATCTTTTCCATCCTCTAGCCATGCCTTGACCTGTCAAGAAGAGCATCGCTTCCTTTAGATATTTGCAACATCTCAATTGAACATAAAGTGGTTCTAAACTGACACTCACAAGGCATCCATCGCAAATAATGAAATCAGCATCTACTCCCAAGTTAAAGCTAAGAGCAGAAACATGTGAAGATACAAGTGCACTTAACTAATCCTGCAGCCATGTAACCTATTTCTTTGGGCCACTGGCTTCATATTTTGATACATTCTTGTGCAATGACACTGATACTCAACAAATTTCACATGCTTTATACATCTCGCGTTAAACTCTACCCCATTAGGCTTAATAATAACTGGCGTGAAGATTGATGAAGCCATCATAGACGGACCCATTGGAAATCAGAATGCAAATGTCAAAAAAATGTAATTCCATGTAACATCAATGTTCAAGAGAAAGGAAAAACTTTTAATACTTCAGCATCCTTCAGTAAAAAAAAAGCATGTAGACCAGTTTCTTTCAAATAAGATGCATAGCCAAAGTTGAGTTAACTCATAAAGATTGATGAAGCTATCAAGGTGAACTTCTTGATAATCAGGAATCTAAATGTCAAGAAAACTGCCATAAATGTAGCGAATATAATCTCCAACAATGTCAAGTAACATATTAGAAAATCTTTTAATAAGTATGTAGATCAGTTTGTTGTGAAAAGATGCATTGCCAAAGTTGAGTTAAATCATAAAATCCATGAAGCTATCCAGGTGGACTTCTGGAAAGTCAGGAATCTGAAGTCAAGAAAACTGAAAGGCTTTTCTTAGACTAGCTAGTATAATCCCCAAAAATGTCAATTAACATATGAGAAAAATGGCGAAGTTTTGATACTCCAGCATTCTTGTAATAGCATAATGTCTCAGTAGACCAGTTACTTGCGAAGAGGATGCATAGCCTAAGTATCGTTCATATTCACCAACAATATAATCCCCCTCCCCATCTCTCCCATTTCACTTGAACCTACCAAAACCCAAAAAAGGAAAAAACCCACCCCTACCATCTAGTAAGGAAGAAAGTCTCAGCCTTACTAGTGTAAGATATCGTGCAACATGTAGTATCTAAGCTCTGCTTCTGTACCAACATAAGATTTTAAAGCAAAGAGGCCAAAATAGGGCATCAAATTGCATCCTGGAGAACCTACAAGAGATTATTCTTCACATGAATGAGTCAAGTATAAAAAATGCCAAAAACATGATTTGGTATGCAGTTGAAGGACAAAGTAACATTACAAATCGACATCTGCGACTTGTAGGGAATATTTCCCATGCCAAGTGCAACTGAGGAGGTTCGAGGAAGGTAGATTAATCACCAACAGAGCATTCCAGTTTCAGGCGGAATATTAGAGCTGAAATTTCTACACAACTTTATTTCTAATAAAAAGAGCAAACAAACATCATGCTGATCAAGAACTATGTGCATCTCCTGGTCCTTTAAGCTCCAATAAAGCCATTTCCCAGTAGATATAGAAAACCACATCAAATGTCTTGTGTCATCAAGCTCGGTTTTACACCAAGCTCCTGCAAATGCCAACTATTGGAATCCTCTCTTAAACTTCTCATCTGTTCTTCAAAAATCCAATGAGAATTTCAAACCAAATTAGCACTTCTAGTTGTATATCCTATTTTTAGTCTAACTTTCTTTCCGGAAGGCACTTTAAAATCACACAACAATTGGTTATGAATACTTTGCTGTATGGGTTTTCCATACGATTGCTTCTGCAAAGCACATTCTCTGCCCAAAGTACTGAAAACTTGAAATAATGTTATTTTTAGTCTAACATCTTTTCCAGAAGGCACTTCCAAAAATCGCACAACAATGTTATGGAAACTTTGCTGTATGCCTTTTCTACATTATTGGTTCTGTAGGGCACATTCTCTGCCCAAAGTACTGAAAGTTCAAATACACAAGGAGGCCACCGAGTAGAGTATCATCATTTTACTAGTTAACAGTGAAAACACATAAAAAAAACAGAAGCTGCGTAACTGAAAAAGCATTCCGCTACTTGAGAGGGTTGCATTTGTACATCCTCGGTCATAACTCTTAACAATAACTACAAACATTTATGAGACACAGGAAATAAGAACAGAAATTGAGGAAAGATACAAACATGAGCTACTCAAACCATTTCAAATAAACTGAGAAAGCAGTTAAAATGAAGTAAGTCCATCGTTGCCGACATTTCAGATCCACATAGGACTAACACAGAGCACTGAAATATCACATCAACACAGGATAGGAATTACAGAAGAAAATTTGCCTGTTCAAATAATCGTGGAAAAGAAAAAGTAAAGCCATACCTTCATACAGCATTCGTGCTCAACCTTTAATTGCTTGTCATTGCTCCTCTTCATGCTCTTCTCCAAATCCTCTATCTTTCTCTCCATAAATTCGACATCCTTCACAACACCATCTTGGTGGGTTCAGGCAAAATAGTAAATATTGAACAACAAGAAGAGAGCCATGGTAACGAGAAGCACAATGAAGCAAATACAATCTGACAAAATAACTGCGGTTTCCAAAATAAGACAGAGGTATTACCAATTTAGCATCAGAGGAACTTCTTCAGTTTATCTCATTATATTTTACTATTGAAAGCCAGAGCGGGCTCATTGAACAAAAAAATGTCCATAGGGATTACGCCACATAAAAAATCATTTGTACGATCATGATACTGCAATTCTATCAAAAAGTAGCAAAAAACACATGGGACTCTCCGCACCAGAATGCCGCACCTAGATAAAGAAGGCAGCCTCTACTGCTGCTTCTTTAATTTCTAATTTTTTGACAGATAGAAAAGTTCAACCTACTACAAGGTACCCAAAGGGGTGCAAACCCATCTACAGAAAAAGTCCAAAGAATTAAAGCCATGTACGAAACATCCCTCAAAACCAGGAGCGATCTCATATTCAAGATTATATCAATTTTGGCGTTTGCATCCATATGCAATTTTCCACTATAGCAAAAATGTTTTAAGTTAAAGCCAATTTTCTTCAATAAAAGAGAAATGCAAGATTCGTCCTCCATCAAAAGCTCTCTTCTTCCACTCCTGCAGAGAGAAGGATAGATGAAATCCTTCTTTTCTTATTGTGCTGCAAATGAATGTCCTGCTTCTTTAATTATTTAAGTTTAACACCACTGCATTAATCACCAATTTATCAAGCTTCTGCAATTCAGGAGTTGGATTTATGCATAAAGGTACTATCAATTCCTCAAGGGAAGACATTTTCTCCTCCCTCCCTCCCTCCCGCCTTCCCTCTCTCTGTCTCGGTGCCAACTAAATCAACCTGCTCTTCGTTCAAATACTGATGTTCTACTTGAATAATTAGTCTTATCAATTCAGATTGGATTCAATAAATTTCCTTTTGCATTTGGAATAGGATAATACGTTTCTTATTCCTGTTTGAAGTAGGATTTCATAAATTGTAATATGTGTCCTGTTTCGACTTGGAGTAGGGTTTTTTTAATTGCCCTCTAGAGTAAATGAAGATAGAAGGAATTAAACAAATCTTTGCTTTGGAATGGGTGATGCAATTTCTCTCATGTGTGTTCTTCAAGAAACTATAGGTGTGAAGAGATCCATGACATGCCTAAAGGTTTGATTTATTAATCAAATCATGACATACCTAGAGGTTTGGAATTGATTGTGCATCCCCCCCTCCTCCTCTCATATGTAACTATAAGGTAAAGATTCAACAGTGATCAGTAGTCTTTTTCGAAAAAATAAATCATGTCCTCTACAGCTAAGCAAATTGTATGTAGCTGCTGGTATCCTCTCTTCTACAACGTACAGGGCCATATTTAAAATTTATTGCCCACCTCATGTGGAATTGACAAAGCTGACTAGGATGCAAGTGCAGTGAAGCACATTTGCGCTTGACTGGAAGGGCCTAGAGAAGTGAACCGGTGTCTCCTAATGAAGCCCTGACTAACTTGAAAAATCAATGGATTATGATGGATACCATCCATATATGCAGAAGAATACACTCCTTTAACTAATAGCTTAGTAAAAGCAATGGCTTTAGAAAGCTGTTTAGCTAGTTAGATATTTGTCAAGGTTGAATCATGTGACCCAACTAGGCCCCCGTGACTTGATGATATTATGCAAACACGTCCTCTTGAAAATAACCTTGTAAACACAAGAACACTTGGAACACTACCCTCTTTAAATGTAACTACTCATCTAATTATCTAGCAAATTGCTTTCTTTTCCCATGCCCGGCAGACAATACATTAACTAAAATGACTTCAAACAAAGTGAACCGAAGAATGCTTATCTTGATTAGGTTCACTCAGGTCCAAACTTTCAGTCAAGACATCGGAACCTGTTACATCCAGTGCCCGTTTTTTTTAATGTGCAAAGCCACAAATGCATAGGCTTTGAGAGAATCTTAATATACAAAAGGGTAATTCCCAAAGTGCAGTTTCCCTGTATGGAAATCTGTGGCCTAAAAAATGGGAAAATGGATGAGCAGTAGATCTCCTTAGCATTTATTGGAAATAGGCTAAACATGACATTGTCCTGATCCTCCATATATTGACCATAGTCGTCCAAGATAGGGAAACAGTTAACATGCTGTGACATATGGAGATCCTTCTCACAATTCCACATCAAGATCCCTTAATAAGTGCCACTATGCATGGATGTAGATCCAGAGGCCACTGATGAATTCCTGAGACTTCAATTTCTTAAGAACATGCAGTGGCAATTCTTATAGTCAGCTAATTCATGAAGCCACAAAGAGATGATCATCCCTCATGGCCATGTATAATGTCCGGATCTTCAAAGGCACCTAAAAACAACCATGCTATGCTAGATATTGAATACCATGCCTCATAAATGACTTTCCTATAGGTGTCAGAACCCCCTCATGGCCACTCCGATGAAATTATTTTTGAAGCGGGATCCGCCCCTCCCAAGTTTACTACACAGGCATCATTATGGTTGCAGGAACCAGGAAGGCCAAAAGACATCATGCCCATAGCAAAAATCCAATCCTCAAGAACAGCATAATTTATGGGAAATTATAGTAGACGGTCCGGATCATATTTATCTGAACTCACCTTTAGTCGTAATTCAGCACTAATAACTTCTAGATCCCTAACAGGATCAACCGAGTCATCAACATGTATAATGTCCGGATCTTCAAAGGCACCTAAAAACAACAGTAAAGTTTTGCAGACATCTCAGATAAGAGAAAGCCCCAGAAGTAAACAAACATGCACAGAGCTCTTCCCCAACTAAAATTACAGTCATTGCAGTGCTGATATGGATAGTCACTCTCATTCGTTAATGCATAGCCTTACGGCATCAAAGACAATAAATAGTTAACATGTAAAGCCAAAGCAAAAGGTTGCTCCAACACACTTTTGTGCTCATTCTTTTCGGTTATCGCTTTTTAGCATTGACAAAAGTGAAAGGCCAAAATTATGCTTTGAGAGTGGAAGGTGAAAGCATAAGATGCTTTTGTCAATGTTTATACTACTTCCCATAATAATTTCAAACAGAACATTTTCAAGATCGAGAACTTCTAAATGCTAAATCTAATGAATCAAAGATTGAGCCAAAAGCTAAAAGCTAGAACTAGAGCTGAAAAACCATAGCCATCCAACCAAGCTTTAGATTGTTTCACCATATCATCTAGGAAAATGGAGCAAAAACCTATCGACTTCTGATACATCACACAAATGTCAACCATAACTCTAGATGAACAGATCTAAACGAAATTATACAATAATAAGGAGATGGCCGTGGCCAAGAGAGTATAAAGTCAGATCATTTTGTGTGTCTCCACATTAATTTTGCCTTCGATTATTTCTATTGATCATTGAGAACATAAATAACTGCAAAGAAGTACAAGTGATGTAAAAATCATAATACAGCAACACATAGTCATGTTCTACAGGACAAAGATGATGGCAAACACAAGCTCTCGAGTCTTACGAAGAACATGAAAAATCCCATCGACCGCCCGGATGTGGGAAAGGAAACTATTGCCCAAGCCTTGACCTTCATGAGCTCCTCTAACTAGCCCAGCAATATCATGGATTTCTAGGAAAGCTGGGACCTGCATTAATTAACAGTATCATGTTAAATAACAGCTGTGAAAGTCATTTTCAAAGATCTATAATTTATTTTCTCATAGTTATGCAAACAGATATTGATCCCTAGCAGAATGGGCTGAGAAGTGGATTGCTAGAAACACGATTTCTTGATCACACACAAGCACAAATTATGAATTAGAGTTGAGAATCTCAAATACTGGTTTTCCACAGTCATTAAACACAAAGGGGACGTACCAGTCATCAATTATCCTCCCACAAAAACTATAGTCACAAAATTGTTCAGATACGAATACAAGTTTGGCATCACTTCTAACTACTTCCCACACCCCATGCTAAGTGCAAAGGCTTTGCGATGCTCTGAGTAAATTCACTAACTCTGTGAAACGCATCACTCACAAACATATGGATGAGCTACCTGACGCATCTGCAACAGTTATACTGCAGCAAATAATAATTCCTTTGAAGATGGTCATTGATCTTGGCATGCGTGCAGGTGCTGCCTTTACAAGGGCATCTCAGTCATTTATAAATAGCTTGAGAGAAACTTTTTAATAATGAAAGGTCACTGATGTACTTTTCATCCTAGAGATGCTGATCTGAGCCATGGCAATAACCAGAATCCTTGTTGAACTGATAGTGAAACAGCCAACTTTTTACTCAGAGCTGCATCTCATAGACCAGATATGCCTTGAGAGCCAAGTACATGAGAAACAGGTTTTGTTTATCGTTTCTCTGCTGTTCAGGTAGCACAGAGCAAGTAGACGTCCTCAACCAAGTTCCAAAGCAATAAATCTTAGTACAACACCAGTTACAGTTGAATGCCAAAAGGTTTCGTCATTCCACAAATTCTCCCCAAAAAAAAAAAAAAATTGAGACTCCCTATACGTTCCAGGCAAGCCAAAAGAGTTCTCATTTCTCCACTAAGAAAAACGGCAGTAGCAACTCACTTGGGCCATCTTATCCCTAAATACACAGGAAAATCATCCACCATTCTTCTTTATATTTCCCCAAGTTCTACCGAGCCAAACCCGGCAACTACATCTTTATCTAGCCATGATGTCTTATTTAGGTGAGAGACTTACCTCCCATCCTCCATGAAGTAAAGATCACAAAGTAGTCAAGTATGTCAAACTGAACAAGATTCTCCAAGGGTTTTTAGCTAGAAAAGTTTAAATTAGCAAGAACTATGTATGTCAAATATGCACTAAAAGATTTGATAGCATCCTCTCAATCAGACTGAGTCTGCTCACAGTCCTCTTCTTAAGGCATTGTAACTTCCCTTCTAACATTTCCAGTTAAACTTAAGCATCAAATTGCTTGGAAACACAGTGGAATACATCTCCATTGCAAAAGGAATCCGGTTGATACAATTGCCATATTTTGATGCTTGATCATGGCATTACCGGCAAACAAGATACGCTAAAACTGTAATTCAGTGGCAGAGTTAAACCATCTGTAGTCTCAAAGTTGAAGTGATGAATTAATTGGCTTGTGGATTTAAGAATGTTCCCACAGTTATAAGTTGCCAGATGCACAAATCTGAAGTGCTCTACACACAGAATCGTTTGTCAAAGATAGTCATAGTAAGCCATTCTCCTACCAAAAGAATGCCGCATCTATCATATGTTAGTTCTCTTCTCTTCCAATACTCCTGTGCACATCCAGGCTTCCGACTGCATTGCTTTGACCAAATAAGAGTACAGGGAACCTTTCACTGGCATCACTAGAGCTACTGAATGGCAGCTTCACTAAGTCAAAAAACGGATGCATAGAAACGACACTCAATCACATCTCCGAAGAGAGAAAACCCATGGACCATCCATCAAGATTACAACGATAATAATTGATAAGTATCATCATCACATTATATAGTCTGACCAAGAAGCACACAAAGTAACGTGACTTGCCTCACTTTTGGTTTGTACAATTTGCAAAGCCATTCAAACCGCTCATCTGGGATATTCACTCGGGCCTCATTTGGCTCAATGGTGCAAAAGGGGAAATTCTCTGCTGGTATAGCTAATTTTGTGAGGGTATTAAAGAGCGTTGATTTGCCAACATTTGGTAATCCAACCTGACAATAAAGCAGCAAAGTAGTTAAGCATGACAAGTAATAAGATGGTATCATACTAGTATCTAGACTGCAAAATATAACCTCCGGTCCTCAAGACCTAAACTTTTGTACATTGCATGTACATTCTTCTACACTTCCAGTTTCTGGGCTCAAATTGCTTGTACAGTCAAAAGGGGGTCAAGTCCATAAAAGATAACTTTAGCATATGGATGCACGGATCACTTGACCAAGTCAATGCATGTGAAGAATGACCGAAATTCAAACGTCGCATTCTAGTGTTTTTCTTTAATTCTTTTCACTCTATGCTGTACCATCTCTTAAAATATTCCATCCAACAGTTCTATAAGTAATCCAATCAGGTAGGAGACTTATGTCGCGTTTTCATTTCAGGAGAAACAATCATTTCTAAATTATCTGGACTACCAATCGACTAGCAAAGAAGTACACTAAAGAAACACTTGGGTAAAAAGGAAAGGGCAGGTGGGTGAGGGGAGGAGCTTTTTGCGAAGATAATGTCGAGCAGTCCTCCCTGCACCTTTCTAACATTCTTAAAATAGAACAAGGATGGCGAATCACTGATAAATTATGACTGCAGCGCAATGTCGCCTGAAATCATTGAGTCGAGAAGCAAAAACCGGCGCAAACAAGTAATGAAACAAACAAAAAAACTTGGTAAACGCGAAAAGCTAATATGCTTATCTATACAGAGGGAACAGCAGCTCGCCAGAAATGACAACTCTTTACACCCATAAATCCACGAACCACAGATACGTAGCAAGAAAGGAATGAAGATTTAAGCAATCATAAGCCGACAGAACAATAGAAGAATAAAAGAAGGAGCAAAAGCAAGGACGAGATCCTCCAGCAAACCGGATCGCAAAGAGATCACATGCAACGGCGAGCTCTAACTACAAGAAGAATCGCGAATATCCGATCGAAATGACATCGAAAACCTTCGTTCCTCCAAGCTTCTTGCGAGGGGGAATCGAAGCGAGTGAGAACAAGCAAGGAATCGAGCAAGCGAGAATGAAGAAGAGGAAGAGGAGGGAGAAGCGTACGATGCCAATCTTGAGGTGAGAAGAGAATCTGCCGAGGATCGGCCGCTCCGCCGGTGCTTCCTTCGATTTCGAAGCTTTAGGCGGCATTTTCAGTTGGGGAAGAGAAGGTCCAAGAGAGAGTTATCGAGGGTTTTACGAGAGAGGAGGAGCACAACGCAACCCAAGAATACTGGGGTCTCGAGCCCGCTAAGCCAATGCCACTTCTCTAAAATTCACATAAGCACATATACTGGTTAAATGATGAGAAAATTCCAAATAAGGGTTAGGGGTGTACAAACTGGACCGGATTAGTCCGGATCTGCTCGAGATTGGACCGGACCAGCCTGGTTGGTCTGGTCCTTAAGGGGGCAGTCCAATCCACGTCCAATAAATGGGATCGGTGACCATTGGCTCAAACGGACTGCCCAATATATATAATTGTATATATAAAAAAAAGAAGTAGAAATATTTGACTTCAAACAAACCAGTATAATGATTAAAAAAATGAACTAATTAACTACTGAGCTAGTTAACCTAATCTATAATTTCCCGAGAATCCTCACAACACTCACTCCTTTGAGTTCTCTCCTCTCGGCCTTTGCTTGCGTCTCGCCTTTACTCTCCACTCACGTCTCACCTTTGCCTCTTTGCTCACTCCTCTCGCAGTCCTACCTCTCGCTCATTGGCATCGTCACTTATCTCGCGTCTCGCAGCCTCTGGTGTAGTGGACTTGTCACTCCTCTCGCCGCTTCCTCTCCTCGTCTGCATCTTCGCTCAATCGCTTTGATCTAAGGTAAAAAGCCTCGGGTGAACAGTCCCTCAGTCCCTCTACTCTAATTATCCACAAGTTTTCTCAACTGAGAATTCTTGATCAAGTGGTCCCAACATAGTCGCTTTCTCTCCTCTCAATTTTTTTTTTGTCCAAATCCCTCTTGAGCTTGAATACCATTAAAATGGTTGAGTTTTAATGGAGGTATCTCCTCGTGCTATGATGTTACAATTTATCCAAAAAAAGAGTTTTCCATTAACATAATTAGTTTGGATCATTAGACTTATTAGCCATGCATATATTTCGAGGATTAGATTTCTATAAGCAGCTAGTGTTAGTGGCCTTATTGGGATTAGATCGGGATCAGACTAAATCGTCGATCCCGGTCTGGTCTGTGGTCCCAAAAATTTGGGGATGAGGACTATCGGTTTGATCCCCAGTTTCATATCGGAACCGAACCAGTCAGGACCATGCACACCTTTACTCCTATTTTCTCAAATAATTGCCTGAAATGATTTTCGTTTTCAAATAAGAGCCTGAAGTGTTATCATTATCTCAAATAAGGCCTTGAAGTGGTCATGACCATTATAAATAAGAGCTTCACCTCACTGGCTAAATATTCTAGTCGATCAGGGGTATTTTTGTCAAAAATACACTTTTAACTAATTTTTTAGTTAAATTAAATTAAAATAAAAAAATAAAATTGAAAAACAAAAAAGAGAGGAAAACACAAGAGGGAGGGCCCGCCGCCCTAACGCTGGTGGGGCAGTGGCTAGAGGCAAAGGCTTTATCACCTTGGATCGATTGAAGGTCCTCTCGTCTCCCGAATTTGGGCAAGGGTCGCTAGCCCTCACCCAGATCTGGGAGAGGTTAGGGGCCCTCTCCCTACTCTAGTGAGGGCTTGCTGGCCCTGCTGCTAGTCGGTGGGGTCAACAGCACCTTGGCGTGCTGTAGGTGGGAGGGCCACTCCCTCTTGCTTGTGTTTTCTTCTTTTTTCAATTTTATTTCTTAATTTTTGAAAAAATCGAAAAAAAAATAAATAATTAAATAAATTTTAAAAAGTTAAATGACCAAAGTGCCCCGATTAACTAGTGAGTTGTGCTCCTTTTTTTGAGACTAATAAGGTCACTTCGGCCCTTTATTTAAAATAATATCAATTTCAAACCTTTATTTAAGACAATAGAGGCACTTCATATCCTATTTTGAAACAAGATCAACTTCGGGTCTTTATTTGAGAAAATAAAGGCACTTTGAGCCATTTTTTGAAATTTTCCCTTAAATAATTAAAGAGATTTTCGCAAATTAATTTTTTGGAATTTCAATTTTTTTAAAAATTTTAAAAAATTATTAGTGAACAAAAAATATTTCACGCTTGAATAAATCGCTCACATTTAAAATTAGTAAAATGAATTATGATTCTACACAAAGGAAATCATTTTCTCGAATATAACAAATCTATTGATAAATGTTCGCTTTTTCACATTTTTTCATATCCATTATTTGAATGAGATTCAAGTACACAAATATGTTTTTTTTAGCATAATGCCAAAAAAAATTTGAACCACCCATTTTACTTGGAAATGATTTTCATGGAGTACATTTTTCTTTATCACGAAATTTTATGTGAAAAAAACTTAAGCAAGCACGCTCTTTTCTCTTGTTACTTTCAATATTAATCATTTATTCGAAAGTACTTTTAAATCAAGCGAGACAAAGAAAATCGAAAATAAGTTTGCTTGTTCCATGTGAGCACATCTATGTCGCTTGTGTAATTTTACACTTGAAAGAATTAGAGTATAATTGATTGAATTTTTCTTTATCGACTGTCATTTTTCTAAAATGCAAAAGTCAGAGAGCAATGGTGTTTCGCGAACTCGTTTGATTCAAAATATCAAAGATTTGTCTAGATACTCCATTGAAATATTAGAAATGTCTAGAAAAGTTCACATATTCATTCTATAATAATGGATGGATTATGAATGACCAGCGTGACAAAATTACATCGATATTTGAAAATAAAGAAAAAAGAATTATTCATATGAGCACAATGCTCGTACTAAGGGCGGTTATTCCTTCTCTTTAGAAAGAATGAATGATTCATCAAACTTTGATTTTAAACTCGCTAGCCAAAAAATTATTTTCACCATGAATTTCTTCTTTCTTTTTGACTGACGAAAATATTTATCGGCTAAAAATAATCATTTCATATGCTTTAATCATTTATCACTTGTATAATGTCGCATTTTATTAAATAAAGTAAATTCTAAAATGCACTGATTTGTCTCATTTTTGATACATTGCAATTTACAACGTTCGCTTTTTCTATTTATGCAATCTTTGGTGGGTTAAAGTATATAAAGTTTGAGTCTTATAGGAGTATAAATTTAAAAGATTGAAGATTAAAAAATGCGGAGATAAAAAAAATCAAGAATAGATAATACTGTATTTCCCTAATCTCCAAAGTAAAATTAGGAAACTTCCAATTGCTTTCAAAAGGAACGTAGAATGGTCACAAAGAAAGGAAATTCAGTTATTTACATATGGGATTAGTCCAAATTTCTTTCTTAAATTTCTTTAAAATCCCCAAGAAAGATTGAAATTGAAGACTTAATTTTGGAGAAAAGGGACACTTTTAGTATAAAAAATAGTGTATGGAGATCACTTTGATACAAAAAGTTTTAATTGGATCATTTTAGTATCAAATCGGAGACGAAAAGATCATTTTAGTGTCAAATCAGAGACAACAGGATCACTTTGTTGCCTCTGACGAAATTTTTCAGCCAAAAGTGCTATGCGTCATTAATAATTAATTTTTAATCTAAAATGACATTAAAAAAAGGTCCACATGGATTTCTACACTTTAAAATAAATTAAAATAAATGAAATTCAATTTTAAAAACTAGCTAAAATTTAAATTTGTTTAAAATAAAAAAAATTATTTTAAAAAATTAAAAATAAGCTTAAAATTTTAAAAAAACCTTTAAAAAAAAAAGATCTTAGATTACGCGACGAGAACTTGCTGTAACCCTTGTTGCTGCCAGCCCACCATATTCGGCAATGGCCAATAGTGGTGGGGCATGTAGGACCTCGCTCAGGTTTGGCCAAGGGCCCCCGCTAGTAGGTGGGGGCTTGGCGATCTCCTAGCCATGCCCCACCTCGTCGATCATTACCGATGATGGTTGGGGGGGGGGGGGTGGCAGCAAGTGTTATGGCATTCTCTCGCTACTTGATCTTAGATAAATTTTTTAAAGCTTTTTTTTTTTAATTTTTATCTTAATTCTCAAATTATTTTAAATTTTTTAAAAAATTTCACGGTGGAGCTCCGACGAGCCACATCAGTGTTTATATTAATAAAAAAGTGCCACGTCGAATTTCAGGTGAGTTGGCACTTAAGTGATCATTTTTCAAATTTTTTGGTACTAAAGTAATTCGATTAAAATTTTTGGCACTAAAGTGATATTCGTACATAATTTTTGGAACTAAAGATGTCCTTTTCCCTTTCTTTTTGGTATTGTTTAAAGGATTGTAGTTAGCGGCAAGCAAAAAGACCAAGATCCACCCTAAACAAACTGAACCGGCTGGTTTTAGGTGATTCTTATTAGGTATCGAATTGATTTTCGGTTCCAATTTGTTGGAATTGACGGGTATTGATCTGGTTCACAATTTCAGGTGGGAACCACTCACATGACCCAATTGGATCAATCCAGTCACTTTGTACACATGGCTGTCACCCCATTAGCCTCTTGGAATTGAGACTTTGCTTGGTAGGTGGGCTATGTCCGTCAATTCTTGCTTCTTAAGCCTTCTTCCTTGGGCGAGTCCATCCATTCCTTTCTTAGGTCATTGCATTGTGGGTACTTCAAGTTGATCATCATTAGGCAAGGAAGCATGAATTGTCTCGAAGTGGGATGTTGTGTTTTGATTGATGTTGATGCTCGGTACTCAATATGATTGGTTCTATGGACCCACCCAATAATATAATCAGATCAAATTAGATCGGCGATTGATGTTGATGCTCGGTACTCAATATGAATGGGTGAGTCCATCCATTCCTTTCTTGGGTCACTACATTGTGGGTATTTTGGTTAATCATCATCAAGGAAGCATGTATTGTCCCGAAGTGGGTGTTGTGTTTTGATTGATGTTGATACTCGGTACTCAATATGACCGGTTTTATAGACCCACCCAAAAATAGAATCGGATCTGATTGGATTGGCGGTTGGACTCTTTGGTGGGTCTATGAAACGAGCAGATGGTTCGCAATTTTCATTTTGCGAAATCGATCCCTAGCGGGCAGTTCCTAGTTCTAGAGTGAGAACCACACATTCTGAAACCGATCTCCTCTAATTGCAATCATAATAAGTTTAAAGATTCGATTGTATTTTTTATGAAAGTTTTAGGATTCCACAAGCATGATAAATTTTAGGACTGCACTTATCCTTTCTTTTTTTTGTCTCTCCTAGAGTTTTGGGCCGCCTGTCCTTGAGGCCATTTGGGCTAAACAAAACAGACAGTTGCTCCATTACATTGGTATTTCACGTCAGAGTGACATAGATGTTGGGCCTAATCCGGCCGAGCAAAGTAGATGGGCCTGAGCTATGAATCGAGGGATCACCAGTCATTGAAACGAGAGCTGGAAATTGCAGGAGTTCATAGACATGCCAAGGCCCAACATGACCTGTGCGTACGCTTGCTATTCCCCCTAAGTTCAAGAAACTGTTGAACAAGATGAAATTTATCTTCCACGCCAGAGGAAGTGTTTGTTTGATATGTCTCGGGCACCCGTCACTGAGCAATTCAGAGTTTTGAGTAAAAATGAAAAATCCAACGCCGTATGTATATAAGACATGCGAGTGTCTTCTCTCTTCTCGTTAGTTAAATAGGTTAATCGGACATGAGAGATTGACGTGGAATGTGAATACCATGGAGTTACTTTTCTGCTACCATTTACGAGACCGGTAGCACTGAAGTATAATGAGAAAAGCCAAACACAAGAGTTAAAATCAGTCTATTTGCGTAGTCGTATCCAGCAAAACATGACATTGGCAAAATCCACCGAACATCGGGGGTTTCCCCAAATTAAAGATCTTTTATCTTGTCCCGACAGATTCGTCTACTCAACTATTTGTTTACTACAATTAGTTGAGAGGTAAAAATATAATCGGCTGGGTAACCGGTGGTTATGTCGTGTTGTGTATCTGTGCTGTATGCATGTTTGATGTTGCTATCAGTCTCATGTTCTAAAGGGAAAAATGCCACCAAGAACCTGTAATTATGCTCACTGTAATATCAGTATCCCTGAACAATTTTTTTTTTATCAGCGACACCTCCAAACTTGTACCGTGGTGTTGGAAATACCCTCTATCTATTACCAAAAACCATTACTTCGCTTATTCTTCCTCAACCGGTCACCGGCACTCAGTGACGGCCGACGACCCCCATCCGTGGCCTGTCGCCAGCAGTCATCGAGTCCCGATGACTGGTTCAGGAAGAAGAAAAGGAAAAAGGAAGAAAATATAAATTAATTGAAAAATTCTTAAAACTTGATTAAAAAAATTTATAAAAATTATCCATATTAGAGCCGACTGTGCCATCTAGGATGGTTCTCAGCCTAATTTAGCAATTTTGACAGAAATATGACGAGAGATTTTATCGAAAGAGATTTTTCACTTATTTTTCAATTTTTCAGCCTTTTTCAAGTCTCAGCCAAAAACATTAAAAATACAAATTGTCACCCTAAAAAATGTCAAAAATTTCCTAAATAAATTTTTGCGAAATATAGTCTATTTATTTTTCCCATAGTCAATTTTTTTTTATTTTTTTTTAAAAAAAAAAAAAAGAAAGAAGCACATTTTAAGCTTTAAGTGTACAAAGTGAGAACCTTTTATCAACCCAAAGTGAGTTTCGACCAACCGGATGATCAACCAAACCCTAGTTATCCAAGGCACATAACATTTTTCCCAAATAAAATCGAACATGTACCATTTTTCATTGGTTTCGTGCTAATACTCGACTCGGCATACCCACATCCAACATTGGTAATTCGTGCTAATCCAAACGGTAATCTTTCCACTCCCCAATTATTACTAAACCCACTATCTTTCACTCTTTCAAGAACACGCTCTCTCTCTTCATTCTGAATTTCAAAAAAATTTCACACCACAATTACTTTCAAAGAAGATTAAGGAAGATCAAGGGTGATTTCTCAAAGATTGAAGTGTTCTTGGCATTTGAGGCAAGTTTAACATCTTTCTATTACACTTTTATGATTCAAAGTTTTGCTAGGCTTGATTTATTTGGGCATGATATGAAAATGGATGTGTGCATGATAAATTTCGTGCTCATGTGGAGAGAAAATGGCCAATGGTTGGGAGCAAGCTGCCCTGAAAAGAGATAATTCTACCCCTCTTTTTGCTATTTTCGTACTAGTGTATATAGACCTCCAAAGACTAAGATCAAAACACGAAAAATGATTCTAACATCTTAAACTGTGTCATATAATTTTTGGGAATTTTTGAAGTCCATTTGGTCGGTCTAAAAGGCCTTACTTAACACGGGTCTGATCTGTACTAATCTGTAACTACCCTTGGCTCCTGTTTTCACTATTTTTGTACCACTCTTCGTAGACTCCAAAAGATTGAGAACAAAACATGAAAGTTGGACTTAACATACTAAGCTACAACATATATTAAATTGGGAATTTTTGGGATAATCTAAGTTGGCATTAAGATCATACTTGAGCTAAGTGTGTTCTGTTTCTGGGTTTGAAAATCTATTTCTGATCTAACCTTTGAAGATTAATATTTTCGTATCTCTTCTTGTGGACATGTAGAACTCCAGAACACAACGACGAAAGTTGGATCTAACATATTAAGCTAGAACATATATTAAATTGGGAATTTTTGGGATAATCTACAGTTGGCATTAAGATCATACTTTTGAGCTAAGTGTTTTGCTGTTTCTGGGTTTGAAAATCTTTTTCTGATCTAACCTTTGACGATTATATCTTCGTATCTTCTTTCTCGTGGACATGTAGAACTCCAGAACAGAAACACGAAAGTTTGATTCTAACATAATTAGGACTAGAACATTATTAAATTGGTGATTTTTGGGGTAATCTAAGTTGGCATTAGATCATACTTTGAGCTAGTGTGTTTCTTTTTCTGGGTTTGAAAATCTATTTCTGATCTACCTTTGAAGATTAATATTTTCGTATCTCTTCTTGTGGACATGTAAACTCCAAACAAACACGAAAGTTGGATCTAACATATTAAGCTAGAACATATATTAATTGGGAATTTGTTTGGGATAATCTAGATTTGGCATTAAGATCATAACTTTGAGCTAAGTGTGTTCTGTTTTCTCTGGGGGTTTGAAATTGTGCTATTTCTAAACGGTTTTTAGTGAAAATAATAAAATGATCTAACTCATGGTCTGGTCACGAAAGCTTAATCTGGATCTGCCTACGCACATAATAAAATTTGGTGATATTTTGGAATTGATTTACTGGGATAAATGTCAGTTTCGTTTCCGTGTGCGAATCTGTTTCTGGAGATGTCATTCACGAAATTGGGTGAAACACTTTGATCCGTGGGTTTTGATGCTCAGAGCTTAAAATGAAAGTCTGATCCCTCACTGGTGAACTAATAGTAGTTCACTCAGTGAGGAACAACTTTTCATTTTAAGGCTCTTGAGCATCAAACCCCGATCAAGTGTTCAACTTTCATTTTAAGCTCGTGAGCATCAACGCCACGGATCAAAGTGTTTCACCCAATTTTCGTGAATGACATCTCCAGAAACAGATTCGCACACTGAACGAACTTGAACATTTACCCAGTAAATCAATTCCAAAAATCACCAAATTTTATTATGTGGTAGTCAAGATCCAGATCTAAAGCTTTCGTGACCAGACCCTGAGTTTAGATCATTTTATATTTTCACTAAACTCGTAGAAATACACCAATTTTCAAACCCAGAAACCAGACAACTTAGCTCAAGTAAATGATCTTATGCCAACTTAGATTATCCCCAAAATTCCCAATTATACTATATGTTCTAGCTTAATATGTTAGATCCAACTTTCGTGTTTTGTTCTGGAGTTCTACATGTCCACAAGAGAGATACGAATAATTAATCCTTCAAGGTTAGATCAGAAATAGATTTTCAAACCCAGAAACAGAACACACTTAGCTCAAAGTATGATCTTAATGCCAACTTAGATTATCCAAAAATTCCCAATTTAATATATGTTTTCTAGCTTAATATGTTAGATCCAACTTTCGTGTTTTGTTCTGGAGTTCTACATGTCCACGGAGAGATACGAAAATATTAAATCTTCTTCAAAGGTTAGATCAGAAATAGATTTTCAAACCCATAAACAGAACACCTTAGCTCAAAGTATGATCTTAATGCCAACTTAGATTATCCCAAAAATTCCATTTAATATATGTTCTAGCTTAATATTTAGATTCCAACTTTCGTGTTTTGTTCTGGAGTTCTACATGTCCACAAGAAGAGATACGAAAATATTAATCTTCAAAGGTTAGATCAGAAATAGATTTTCAAACCCAGAAACGAACACACTTACTCAAGTATGATCTTAATGCCAACTTAGATTATCCACAAAAATTCCGCAATTTAATATATGTTCTAGCTTAGTATGTTAAGTCCAACTTTCATGTTTTGTCTCAATCTTTTGGAGTCTACGAAGAGTGTACAAAAATAGTGAAAACAGGAGCCAAGGATAGTTACAGATTAGTACAGATCAGACCCGTGTTTAAGTAAGGCCTTTAGACCGACCAAATGGACTTCAAATTCCCAAAAATTATATGACACAGTTTCAGATGTTAGAATCATTTTTCGTGTTTTGATCTTAGTCTTTTGGAAGTCTATATACACTAGTACTAATCAATAGCAAAACAGAGGGGTAGGAATTATCTCTTTTCAGGCAGCTTGCTCAACCCAACCATTTGGCCATTTTTCTCCACATGAGCACGAAATTTATCATTCACACATCCTTTTCATATCATGCTCCAAATAAATCAAGCCTAGCAAACTTTGAATCATAAAAGTGTAATAGAAAGATGTCAAACTTGCCTCAAATGCCAAGAACACTTCAATCTTTGAGAAAATCACCCTTGATCTTCCTTTAATCTTCTTTGAAAGTATTTGTGGTGGGAAATTTTTTTTGAAATTCCAGAATGATGAGAGAGAGCGTGTTCTTGAAACGAGTGGAAAGATAGTGGTTTAGTATTAATTGGGGAGTGGAAAGATATGGTTTAGTGAAACAATCATGATGTTGGAAACATAATTATGATATTGGTCCAAAGAAATAAATAATGTATGGAACAACTCATGAAGTGGGGAATAAATGAAATTGGCCCGACACCAATTTGGTTCAATCCCTTCTAGGTTTGCCGAATCATGATTTGGGGGGGAAAGTTCCATTTTGTCCCCCCCACAAGCTTATTATGTACATTATTACCATTGAACCTTTATTTTAAGACTATAGTTTTTTTTCTCTATCGTTCATTAGTAACTCAGTTTTAACATAATGTTAGTAACTTTTATTATTGAATATTTAGTCATGTGACATATTCATATTATGCGAATTCTCAATAGTTCAAGTACTATATAAATTACCTCTATTGTACCATAATCCGCGACTTGGCTAAATAATTAACACATTTGTTTCAACCCATCATTTCTCAATCAGGAGACATTACTCCTCACATTAACCCGACCGTAAAAAAAAAATTATTTACACATAAGTAATTTCTTAATTCAAATAATTGACTCTAATATAACCATCACGCCTTTACTTAATTAAGGCGAGAAATCGTGAATGTCACAACTCTCCCCTTCCTAAAAAAAATTTCGTCCTCGTGAATTTAGGGATTTACCTGCTCTCGAATAAATGGGATATCGACGCTATCATATCGTCCTCGACTTTCCCACGTTGCCGTTTCTCTATATCTGATGTCGCCTAGCACCCCAAACTAGAGGAATTACTTTGGTTTCTCAAAATTTGCTCCCTTCGATCTTAAGATCTACTGGCTCCTCTCCACGTACTCTATCCTCTCAAATCACTTCTCTATTTCTTCGAAGTTCAAACATGCTTCGGGTGAGGTTCATACTTCCTCAACATAGACACCGTGGAAGACATTATTGACGTGGATCATTTTGTGCGAAGGCTATCGATAGGCATTCGCAAAAGCCCAATAAACAATAAAAACACCTGAGATGCGCAAAATCCCAATAAACGATCACCCAAACGATTAACAGGCTATCCATGCATTGTCTCGAATACACATACTTGATTTATAGCCCAATAGGAATTTTATACAGGGAGGAGGGGGAGGGAAAGAGGGGAAAATTCCAACATTTTGTGTATCTGTGTTGTATGCATGTTTGATGTTGGCCTATCAGTCTCATGTTCTAACGGAAAAATGCACCAAGAACCTGCATTATGCGCACTGTAATATCAGTATCCTAAATAATTTTGCTTTTTATCAGGGGATACCTCCAAACTTGTACTGCGGTGTTGAAATACCCTCTATCTATTACCAAAAACCATTACTTCGTTATTCTTCATAAACCAGTCACCTAGCACTTATGATGGTCGACGACCCCATCGTGGGCCTTGTCGCCAGCAGTCGTCGAGTTCCGATGACTTGTTGAGGAAGAAGAAAAGGAAAAAAGGGAAGAAAATAATAAATTAATGAATATTTCTTTAAAACTTGGATTTAAAAAAAGTTACAAAAATTATCCATATTAGAGTCGACTGTGCCATCTAGGATAGTTGGGTCTATGCAGCAATTTTCGAACATATGACGATTGCAAGAAAAACGAAAGAGATTTTTTATCAAACGAAGGAAGACTTTTTCACTTGTTTTTCACTCTCAGCCCAAAAACCATAAAAAAAAAATATTGCATTTCTAAAAACTAATCACAAAAATAATTGAAAAAAATGTCACAATTTTCGTTGCAAAATAAATTGGGGCCTTGATTTATTTCCCAATAGTCTATTTTTATTTTATTTTTTTTTATAACAATTAAGAGTAAAGTGAGATTTCTAAAAAAACGAGGAAAAGGCGAAAAAAAGCACATTTTACCTCTTTAAGTGTAAAAAGTGAGATTCCTAAATAAAAGTGACTTTCGTCGGATGATCAACCTTCAAACCCTAGTTCGCCAAGGTACCACAAACATAACCTCTGACAAATAAAATCAACATGCGTAACCATTTTAAAGCGTGCAAGCTAAAACGCGAATCGGCATACCAATCCAACATTGTAATTCGTGCTACAATACGGTAATCGAATAGGCTAGTAAATAAACTATAGAGATCACTCACCTTAGACTGAAGGCTCAGAGAAAACAGAGCTCGAATCAGAGCGAGAACATGCCGGGTCGTCGCCTCCTCCGTTGGGCGTCGCAGTCCACTGGGAAAAAGCGGGGAGGAGCAATGCGCGGGTGAGTGACGGCGGAGGAGAGGCGAGGATGAGGCCTTGACAACGTTATGGACTACCGGTGTTGCACTGCAGTTGCACACCCGGAGCTCGATCAAGCGGAGGAGAGAGAGAGAGAGAGTGTGTGGAGGGCTTTGTATAGCGGAAGGTTCTCAAGTCAGTTCAGGGGCTTTGCGCCAATCATGCTCCGACTTCATCGTGTTCCATCGCTTTTAAAAAAAAACCATGAATCAACAGTCACTCAATTCAAATTTTTATTCACGTCCGCCCATCCAATAGTCCACTGCACCAATATCTAAATCCCAAATCACAATCTCTAATACCCTAAGCCCAACATCTACCATGCCCGCTCGCTACATCTAAATCTAAGCGGAAAATATTCAAGTTGTCACAAACTATTATTGTATTTACAGGATTGGAGGATGATAAGTTCACACACTCTTACTAGAATGTAGAAGCGCACATTGTGGAGGGACCTATATATTTCAATTGCTGTCCAAATTGCGCCAATTCAATAAAGATCCAACTGTTAGGAGAAATCGCGTGAATAAAAAACTCAATATCCGTTCATAATTGGAAGGTCTCAAATCTAAACAACATATAAATCTATTACAAGCCCTAAGAACACATAAGTTCTGTTCTAAAGATTGACAAAACCCATTTCGGTATGTGCAAATGCTGAAGAAAAAACCTTAGTAGTGTTCTCTACAAGTGAGAGAACGAAATACAACTTCCAAGACAATGTAATCGAAGACATACAAACGGATAAAGACGTTGAGATAGCTATTCCATATGAAGAGGAGAACAGATAACAAGGTTAAAAAGCAGAGGAAGATGAAAATTGATATTGCAGGACAGGATTGAATGCAGGAAAATAATCGTAAATACCTACAGTATCCGTGTAAAATAACTTATCTGATCATCATACTCATCTATCCCCACGAAGAAAATCACGAGAGGGAATAGTTGTGATCGAAATTAGTGCTGTAAATTAAGGTTGGATCGAGACAGAATATATTGTCAAATTCTGCGCAATATGATACCGTATTCTTCTTTCGAGGAAAACGTAAATAATACAGCAAAATAAAAGAAGACAAGAAGAGCGATACATAGAAGTTTTGACATGAAAAAACCGATGTTGGAAAAAATCATGCGGACGCTGCCAACAAACTACTCCACCATAATCAAAGGATTACAAACAATACTCCAATGACTGTCTCTCTCACAATAAATTTTTACAATTGTAACAAAACACACCCTCACTTGATGAATCTCAAGATCTTCATGTTTACACATTGTTGAGAATTACTGTGTGATCCTCTCTAGAATAATTTTATGGGGACCTAAAGTTTCTCCACTCAATCGACGTGTTTATAGGTGGATATATCTATACCCAAATTAGAATCTTCCCTAATGATTTCGCAATCCGCCTCTGATTGAAAATCTCCTTGATTGATTCGGAATTCCACCAAAAAATTGATTAATCCTGGTACTTCTTCTTTCGAAGTCCTACAATAATAGGACTCCTTCCTATTAGGTATTATTGATAAAGCATCACTAGGGAGCGAAAGGTATTTACGGCTCCGAGATGTTCAAAATTGGTCAAATGGGGAGACAGTTATGTCAACCGAATGTAATGGGGATTCCGGATTATAAGTTGAGACAGAAAGTGAGGCATCCTTGCTTATGAAGCTGGATGGGGGAATCTTTGAAACCAAATGCTTGTGAATTGAACTGGTAAGAATAATTGAGAAAAACCCATTTTTTTTTTGGTTTTCAAGGAGATAAAAAAAGTGATTGAAACTCGCAAGGACGATAAAAAAAAAGGAACTCTTGCAAAAAAAATCTTTCCTCCTT
>JAGVVM010003613.1:0-20788 GCA_019149425.1 Psidium friedrichsthalianum
GAATTGTTTGACTGGACCCAATTCACCGACTAGGTGAGGAATTTGAGAATTGTTCTCAATTCAGAAAAACTCGGTTATGTGCTTGATGAAAAGAAGACCAACCTCCTTTCCTGAGGGTGGGACCCAAGAGGAACGCGTCACTTATGATAAGTGGCATGATGATGACTTAAAAGTTAGGTCATACATGCTTGCTTCAATGAATAATGAATTTCAGAAGAAGTATGAAGCAATGGAAGTGCTAGGTCGATCATATTGCACTTAAAGGAATTCTTTGATGAGAATGGTCGAGACCCTTTAGATATGAGATATCTAAGGCATTGTACCGCATGAGGATGGCTGAGGGATCATCGGTTAATGATCACGTTTGAAAAATGATCTGGCACATAGAAGAATTGGCTAGGCTGAATCTTGTTATGGATAACGACTTAGCTGTGGATTTGATCTCCAATCCTACCCGATTCCTTCTCTGTTTTGTCCAAAACTTCCACATGCATAAGATGGAGAAAACTCTTGCTGAGTTACATAGTATGCTGGTAGTTTATGAGAAGGAATGCACAACACGAGGCCCAATGTAGTGGCTATGGCTAAAGCTTCTTCTTCAAAGAGTAAGACTATTTTGAAGAAAAGAAATGGAAGAAGCCTGTGAGATCTGCTGTGCAACCAAAGCCAAAGGTTGAAAAAGGGAAATGTCATTATTGTGGTGTCATGGGGCACTGGAGGAGGAATTGTAGGAAGTACCCTCGCGAGCTTGAAAGCAAGCCTAAGAACCAACCTTGCGAAGGTATGGTGTCTATGCTTATTGAAACTAACATGATGGTTAGTGCTGAATTCAGCTTATGGATTCTAGATTCTGCTGCAACCTCACATATTTGTATGTCTTTGCAGAATTTGGAAATAAGCAGGATGCTGGGGCGAAATGAGATTGTCCTGACATTTGCAAATGGAGCAAGAGTTGCTGCATTAGCTATAAGGGACTTTTCGTTTATGTTTGCCTTCTGGACACATTTTGGTTTTAAAGAATTGTTTGCATTATGAGAATGCTGTTCGGAACATCATCTCTATACCTCGTTAGGTAAAGAGAATTATGAATTTTCTTTATTGATGATGTATGTTCTCTTTATTAATATAGAACGTGTGTTGGTTCTGGTTTATTAACCAATAATCTTTATACCATTACGATGTCTGGTAATACGATTACCAATGCTCAATAAGCAAAATAATCATGATTTAATGCCATAACTAAACGCTCTAGAGATAGTCCAAATCCAAAGTATGTTTGGCATCTCCGATTAGGTCATATTGGAGAAGACAGAATCAACAAGTTGAGTAATAATGGATATATTGATCCAATCGGTTTCGAACATACTCAGCTTGTGATGCATGTCTTCTAGGAAAAATGACCAAAGCGCCCTTTGTAGGACATAGTGCGCGAGCTGCTGACATATTGGGATTGATACATACAGATGTATGTGGACCAATTAATGATCTGCTAGAGGTGTTATTCTTACTTCATTACCTTCACCGATGATCATTCACGGTATAGCTATTTGTACTTAATGAAGTATAAATCTGAATCTTTTGAAAAGTTCAAGGAATTCAAGTCTGAAGTTGAGAAACAAACAGGAAAGAGTATTAAGGCTCTTCGATCTGATCGAGGAGGTGAATACCTTATACTGAATTCTTGATTATCTTAAAGATAATGGCATTTTATCACAATGGACACCTCCTGCAACTCCAGAGCATAATGGTGTATCTGAAAGAAGAATACGCACTTTATTAGATATGGTGCGATCTATGATGAGTTACACCGATTTGCCTGTATCCCTTTGGGATATGCCCTTGAGACAGCTGCATATTTACTAAACAGAGTGCCATCCAAATCTTTTCCACTACGCCTTATGAGATATGGCATAGTAGGAAACCAAGTCTTAATCATATCAAGATTTGGGGTTGTCCAGCTTTCGTTAAGAAGCTGAGAACAGAGAAATTGGAGGCTAGGTCTGAACAAGGTCGCTTCATTGGATATCAAAAGAGACTCTTGGATATTATTTCTATTTTTACTCTGATCAAAGGGTTTCGGTCAGCAGACATGCTTCTTTTCTGGAGAATCAGTTCGTCCAGGAGGTGGTGTGGCTGGACGAAAATAGTCTTACAAGAAGAAAATAATGAAGTACCGAATAACCAAGTTCAGACACCGATCTCTGATTCAGTGGGAGCTTCTGATACACAACCTCCTAGGAGGAGTGCGAGAACGTCTCGTCTACCTATTCGTTATAGACACTCGATTGAAGATATTGAATCACTATTCATTGTGAATGATGGTGATCAACCGAGTGATCCTAATACCTACGAGGAGGCGATGTCAGACATCGATTCTGGTAAATGGCTAGAAGCCATGAAATCCGAAATGGATTCGATGTATTCCAACGATGTTTGGACTCTAGTTGATCTGCCTAATGGTATTGTACCAATTGGGTGCAAATGGATCTTCAAGAGGAAGATGAACGTTGATGGTCAAGTTGGAACTTACAAAGCACGGTTGGTAGCGAAAGGATATCGTCAAAAAGAAGGGATCGATTATGACGAAACTTTCTCACCTGTAGCCATGCTAAAATCCATTCGGATTATGTTGGCTATAGCTGCGCACCTTGATTATGAGATATTCCAGATGGATGTCAAAACGGCTTTTCTAAATGGTTTTCTCGAGGAGGACATTTATATGGAACAACCACAGGGTTTTGAATCCAATGGTGAAAGCCGAAAGGTGTGCAGGCTTAAGAGATCCATTTATGGACTCAAACAAGCCTCCAGAAGTTGGAACATCCGTTTTGATGAGGTAGTCAAATCGTTTGGCTTTATCAAAAACCCGGATGAACCTTGTGTATATAAGAAGGTCAGTGGGAGCGCAATTGCGTTTCTGGTTCTATACGTTGATGATATACTTTTGATTGGGAATGATGTACCGATGATATCATCGATCAAACTATTCTTGTCACAGAATTTCTCCATGAAAGATTTAGGAGAGGCAACCTATATTTTAGGTATCAAGATCTATAGAGATAGATCGAGACGATTGATTGGCCTCTCACAGTCTACGTACATAGACAAAGTGTTAACACGGTTTAACATGCAATGTTCCAAAAGAGGATTATTGCCTTTCAGGCATGGAATCCGCCTTTCCAAGGAAATGTGTCCCAACACTCCTGAAGAAAGAGAGCGGATGTCGAGGATACCTTACGCATCCGCTATTGGAAGCATAATGTATGCAATGCTATGTACCAGACCTGATATTGCGCATGCTGTAAGCATTACTAGTAGATATCAGTCTGATCCAGGTGAAGAGCACTGGATAGCAGTCAAGAATATCCTTAAGTACTTACGAAGGACTAAGGATTTATTCTTGATATATGGAGAAGGAGAGTTCAAAGTTGAAGCTTATACTGATTCCGATTTTCAATCGGATCCTAATGACTACAAGTCTACATCTGGGTTTGTCTTCATACTCAATGGTGGTGCAGTTAGTTGGAAAAGTTCCAAACAAAGCATGGATCCGGATCACCTAACATTAGGGTTTCTATGTCATGGGTAACATTGCTCAAATCAGGCCGTCCATTTTCATTTGGACGGTTAAGATTGGGCCACGTCATTTGTTGAAGAGGAGGGAAAAAATTAGGCGGGAATTTTTTTAGGGTTTGAAAAATTTTGAATCTCAATCCTCTCTCAATCTTGACCGTGCAAATGAAAATGGACGGCCTGATTTGATCAATGTTACCCATGACATAGAAACCCCAATGTTAGGTGATCCGGTTCCTAACTGCTGATTCCACTACTGAGGCAGAGTATGTAGCCACTTCCGAAGCAGCAAAGGAAGCCGCTTGGATGAAGAAGTTCATTTATGAACTTGGAGTAATTCCTTCCATTGAGCAACCGATTACATTGTTTTGCGACAACAATGGGGCAATTGCTCAAGCTAAGGAACCAAGGTCTCACCAGAAGTCCAAGCACATTGAGAGACGCTTCCATCTCATCAGAGAAATAGTTGGGAGAGGTGATATCGCCTTGCAAAAAATTGCCTCAGCGGAAAACGTGGCAGATCCCTTTACTAACGCTTTACCTCAGTCTTCTTTTGAAAGACACATTGACAAAATGGGTTTGAGGTACCAGACAAGTTGGCTTTAGTGCAAGTGGGAGATTGTTAGGGATATGCCCTAAAGCAACTATGTAATAGTTACATGTTAGGGATTTCAGTTGTATTTCAATTCATTATTATGTTAATGGCAAAGGCGTGTTTATTCATTTGTCCAATTATTTATGTATATGAATAAATTCCATAAGATCAGTTGTGACTAGACCTATTCTCGAGACGTCGAGAATATGTGTGGCAGGTTTATAGTTAGACTGAATCTTTAAACTGTTCTCGATCGATGGATCATTGAATGAATATTAATGATCCTGTTGAGACCGATGTGTTCTTAATTTTGCTTTTAAGTATTGGATACTTAAAGGAATGACGAGTCACAAGTCATTAGGTATTGCGATGCCCGAATTGGAACACAGGTGCTTGTATCAGACAAGTTCACTGAACGTGACACGAATTTAACGATTAGCATCATGGAAGCTTTTAGCGTGGTCAATGTCTAATCGTTCATGCTCTAGTCTTGTGTAAATAATCCTTAGACCTGAGGCACGGTGTTGACTTGTACATTGGATGGCTATGGTTCACAAGTGCGCATATTGACGGTTCGCTGATCCGTCTCTGTACTTGATGGTCATAGTTCATGCACATACGAAGTCACACGTGTGCGTAAAATGGAATCAGTCTCCTCGTTACATGCAAGCTATGATGTCCTATGCGATCTAGTTATGACAATGCATTGAAATCCTTGGCCGAGGTTGTAACCGAGAATGAAATGTTCATGTCACGTATAAATGCATTTCAATTAGATTTGTGCATATGATTGAATTGGTGGTTTGACAAATATTCCATGGCCTTTGTTCAATCGGGACATAGTAAGACAGAGGGATTGAATTACACTGTAACTAGAGCTGACATGTTCATTATGTTCTTAAAACATTCACACTGTCTGGGTAGCCATGACATATTGCTAGATGTCACTCATGGCTTGTAGGACCTAGTGGTTGATCGGGACAATCAATTCACTTCGAAGTACTAATGTGTTAGTGCTTGTCTTACTGCCAGCTCAGTGATGAACCTAGGGATGTCACACACCTTAACCAATACATGACGACGTTGAACGGAAAATGTGATACTGCAAATATGTTTGAAATCACGACTATCGAATTAGTCGAATTGAAATTAAATTAAATTGGATTTAATTTAATTCTTATTTTTTGGTCATAGGTACATGTGTATATGATGCACACGTATGCTTAAAGTGGATATATATCATATGTCCAATACGTACATATGCTCTTGGTACACTCTTTTGTTTTTATTATAATAATAATAATTGTTATTATTGGTCAGCATCCGTTGCTGACCATGCGCCTATAATGCCCACGTTTGAACGTGGGCATTAGTGAAGGACACCATCAGCTTGTTGCTGATGGTAGTCTCTTTATTTTAATAAAAAAAAAAAATGAGAGTGCACAATGTGCACTTTGTGCACGTCTCCCACGGTCAACAAACGGTTGTTGATCGTGGGGAGTTGTGCACAAAGCACACACGATACAGATCGTGTGTGCGGTGCAATTAAGAGAAGTTGTTTTTCTTCTCTTTCAGTGCTTGACCGAGAGTGTATTCAGTGTGCGTGTGAGCAAAAAATAGAAGAGAGAAAAAAATCAGAATATTCCCTCTACGTTTTTTCTTCTTCTTCAAGTGACCAAACTTAAGAACGCGGAGAGTTATTTTCACGAGATTGCTAGCACAATCAAGTGCGAAGTTTTTCTCGTCGTCTTTCTTCCGTTCGTCGTGCGATTGGTGGTGTGTCTGAACTAGAGGTCCGACGTTTGTGGGACTCGAATCGAAGAACATTTGAATCAACTCGTTTGAAGCACGCTACAAGAGGTAATTCGTTAACCCTATTCGTTTAATTTGATTTTTGATTGAAACGCACGAACAACGCCTCTGGAGATACATGTATGGGTATTTTATTTCCGCTGCGTTTGTTATCTTTTTGCCTAACCATGTTCCGTGAATCCCAACAATTGCAGGGGAGTTCATTCAGCCTCTCGGCCTTCGCGGCCCACTCAGTAGCTGCATTTGAAGCTCTTCGACGATGGGCCACGCAGATTTTTGGTTGGGCCAACAAAAGCTTCAAGCAGTCACCGGTAAGTGTCCTTTCTTTCCACGTGATGTGGCCTGCGTTGCCACTAATTAAGGACCTCACCCAGTGAAGTCGATCAGACTCAATCGTGAGGGTTTCAAACTGAAGAGAACAACAAGAAGTGAAGAAGGGCTTCGTGTAACGCTAGGGTTTCCAATTGAGCTGTAGAAGATGTAACATCCCAAATAAAGCTGTAGCATCCCAAGCCCGCTACCGTTTTAATTACGCGCTTTGCTTTAATATGATATTATATACATTATCTAGTGCATGTAGTAGACTAAAAAGAAACCATGTCATTATACTAGTGCATTCATAACCTGTAGACACAATACCTAAAGGGTATGGCCTCAATAGGCTCACTAACCTGTTACACGCAATCAATAAGATCATTAAACAAATTGGTAAAATACTTACTTTTTATATTCATAAATAGTTTCTTTCAATTTCCATTTCAAAAGACAAAAAACAACTAGGAGACATCAAAAATAGACTGTTGGTCCCCATCTCATCATCCACCATCATCCACGGGCACCACCACTACCACACTTATCCATAGCCCCTAAAAAAAATGTGATGCATAATGCCATATGCATGGAATTTCATTAGTCTTTGCATTTCAAAGTCCACACCCATCTAATGACACTACCGGTTCATTGATCGGCCAGTGAGGGTCACTTCTAGTGTGCTCCCCAAATCTCTAGGATCACCATGTTCTCAAGCATTTCGGTATGCTCCCCCGACTTTTGCAAATCACCATATCCATAGGCATCTCACTCCAAGACTTTCCTGAATTTACATGGCATGGGACCTCTCCAAATACACACTACAGAGGCAACCCGATTTCTAATCCTGGCTCCTACGGAACTTCATTGGCATTACTCATTGATGGCATCAAATCAATTCAATTCTTGACATGCAATTCATTGATACGCTCATGTCATGCCACATAACTAATCTCAGCTCAATAGTCATCAAATAGCTGCACATCATGGCATTAGACATGTTTAATTCAGTTCGAAATGCATTTTCAAGACAATGAATACTCAGATTAGGTCATTCAAGTACTAAAAGCAAACAAAAAAAGACACAAAATTGCACTATACCCTCCTTAGGGCTCACGACCGAAACCTCTTTGTGCAAGAAATTCAGCTTTACATTATCAATGATAAATCCAACGATCGAGGTGCATAATCTAGCTATACAAAGTTATAGAGCACTGACTCATGCACACAAAAGTTACCTTACTCAATCCCTATACCTCTCGGCCATCCTCAACCCGTCATCCAATTCGATGATTCGTCCATCAATTTTACCAATCCTACTCTCAAAGACATCAATCAAGCCAATAGGTTCAACACACTAGTCCATTAGACCCTCTATAAGCCAAAATTGAGCCTTGTTTCTCTCGGCCTACTTGATTCACCGTCAAATTTGATGATCCATTCACCAATTTGACAATTACATCTATCAATTTCACTCGTCCACAAGCACCCTCATGCCCAAACCAAACATAACTCTCAGCCAAGCTCAATCCACCATCTATTCACCTATTCACCTCCCTCTAGCGTTATCACCTAGAGGGGGTGAATAGGTGATTTTAAACAATTTTAATAAATAAATGCAAAATAAAATAAATCGGCTCAGAACTTTGATCA
The DNA here is from genome assembly GCA_019149425.1 of Psidium friedrichsthalianum. Classification (NCBI taxonomy): domain Eukaryota; kingdom Viridiplantae; phylum Streptophyta; class Magnoliopsida; order Myrtales; family Myrtaceae; genus Psidium; species Psidium friedrichsthalianum. The sequence continues at coordinate 7,943 of JAGVVM010003613.1, forward strand.
AAGAATATTAACTAGTAAGATCTGAGATCCTCTCAAAAGCAATGTTGTGCATAGATCTACTAACATAGTATATGATCAAAGAGAGTAAGGGAAAGAGAATGTGCACAAAGAATTTATAGTGGTTCTACTTTATTTAAGCTTATATCCACTTTTTCATACTGGCAGCCAATCAACTGGATTTCACTAATAACTCAGAGGTTACAAACTTGGTGAATGGACTTTCCACTAATAGTCTAACACTCGTATATTTTTCTCTAAGTATTATAGTGTTGGATCAAAGGTACGTGAAGGATGTGAAGTTCTCTTGCCCTTAGAATTTTGAATTCTAGATCCTCATCTTTACACTCTTTAGCTTTGAAGTTTCCTTTTATACTCCTCCATCCCAACTTCTCGTTGCAAGATCTCTAAAGGATTACTCTCCAAACTTCTCCATTTGAATGAGACTATATAAAGGGTTTCATAGTCATTGAGGTCGACAAAGAAAATAATCCCCCTTTGGATCAAATTACCATATAATTGTGATCTTGGATTTTTATATGTAGACGAGTCATCCTTGTCTCTCTTGATGCATATCTTTGATTGATCTTCACGATTGAGAATCTTCAAGTATGAATTCAGCTTGATTACTAGCTGTTAAAATAAATCTCTTCGTTGCATGTGGAATACTTCTCTCAGAACTTGAGCATCATTTCAACATCTGAGCTCCCTGCTCAACATTTGAGCTCCTCACACAACGTCTAAGCTCCAAGCAACATCTAAGTCCCTTAGAACATCGTGTGAGCCTATTTTGCCAAATTGAATCTTATGTAACTTGTTCCATGCACCTTTGGATAATCTGCAAAATAGTATTTCACAGCATTAACTGAGATATAAGAGATTATGGATTATTTTGTCAACTTCAAAGCCAATGAAGGATTTTTCTCAACAATCTTCCCCTTTTGATGATGACAAAATCATCCACACAAATATATCAAATTTTGTATAAAAAATGTAAGTAACATAATGATTTGTCACTCAAGAAAATTTTTTGCTAAACAATGATATATCATGTAATACTTTTAGCAAAGATTGAGTTTTGAAAAAGATGAATTCAAGGTTTAAATTCGTTTTGAAACTATAGCTCGGTTTTCCTTCAGAACTTTTAAAGACCTATGTCAGAGTTTATAAGGTCTAACTTATTTCTCAGATTTCCAAGTCATTCATTTTAATTTTGATATGAGAAACTTAATAGCATGTATCAGAGCTTTATGAAGAGTACGTTTAGTGCATAGATACATTTTAGAGCATAGCAAGATATAGGGTAAAAGTGAAATCATATAAGTATGTTATATGTTCGGAACGAAATCATACAGGTATGTCGTTACTCAGAAATTGTATGTACAATAACTTGAGTCATTCTCAGAATCTGTTCTTGTGAAATTCTCAGAACTTATGATAACCTATATCATTCTTAGAAGTTATATGCATAGAACGACTTACGTCATTCTGAGAACATGTTTACCTTAAAGTGTAACTCTGATACTTGTTCAGAACCTATTTCTACAAACCATAATGTTCTCCTTTTGCAATAAATAATGAGAATATATCTCTTTCCCTTTTTTTCATCAGCACAAAAGACATAGATCAAACTAGCCAAACATATTCAGTGAATGCTTAATCAAGTTTAATCATCAAACTTTTCAGGCTAAAATAAAAACTTGTCCAAGCCAAAAATTCAAATCCAATAAATATTCAACCAATTTGAGGCTTAAAATAGAAACTCAAACACTTCAAGTCTTAAAACAGAACCAATATTGACGAAATAAGTGAGTGAAAAATGAGTTCTATTTTGGAGAATTTGGGGCTAGAGTAGAGCTAGAATGGGTTTGAGTTGATGGTGGGACAAGGTTTGGAGGGAGTTGGACCACATCAAACTTGGATAACTGAGCCAACTTCATGTTGATCTTTTCCTCCATTGTGTTCATGTTCTTTTTCACCTGTTCCATCTCAGGAAATGTTAAATGAAATTTCTTGTTCGTATCATCCCTTAGACATTGAGTTAGCAAAGTCAATTGATCTTTCATCTGAAGCATTTGGACGCAGAGCTTAGTTTTTAGTTTTCTCAAATTATCTTTGGACTCTCCTTGCTTGAATAGAATGTCTCATAGCTTCTCTAAATCCAAATTCTCTTCCTAATTCTCACTGAGCTTGTTTGAATAAGATGACTCCCCCTAAGTTTTGACTATTCTCTTGTGTTCAATTTCATCTTCTATCTCCTTGTTCATTTGAGTAGACAATTTTTCCAAAGCTTTTATCCCTACTAAAATGCAGTTGGGATCTAGCTTTTATTCCTCCACCACCATCCTTGTACATTTTGCTTGTGTCATAGCTTGCTTGATCTCTTGACAAAATTTCAAAGATCTTGAACATAGAAGTCTTCTAAGTCAGAACATTTAGAATTATGATATTCCACACTATGAGTATGCTTCCCTTTCAACAAGACAATCTTCAATTCTTTTTCGATTGGTTTTGATTTAAATTCTAAAACTTCCTATTCAAAAGAAAATCCATTATTCCTAATTAATGCCTTCACAAGAATTTCATTACCTCTTCTCAATTTTGTGTTACGAATAGCTTTCATGATAGTTCTAGCAAGTCTGATTTTTTTTTAAAGATAAAAGACAGCTTGTTCAACAGAGAAAGAATGTACCGTATTTATAAGTTGTTTAGTCTCTTGGCTCATTTGATGCACAAGTGTTGGAGTAGATATTGGAGTGGATGAAGAAGGAACTTGTATTGACACAGACGACACAAAATCTAAAGGAAATTGGATTGGAGCGAGCTTGAAAACCAATTCTAGCTTTAGATCAATGGCCATTCTAAAGTTGTCATTTTTGCCCATGTGTTCCACCTTCAAGAAGGCAATGCTTGCCTTTGTAGACACAATTTCTCTTAGCTCCATAAATTTTTGAACCATTTTGTCTTTTATTTCATCAACTTCTTGAAACATGGTCTTGTACAAGTCTTGAACCTACAGTTTCAATTCATTTTGATAGTACAGAATATCCTCGAGTAGTTCAGAGTAAGTATTCTCACTTATCTCCTCCTCTTCTTCTTTAGTCTAAATTCCTGCAATGTGAGTTGACTCCTCCTCAAATTGTGCTTCTTTCACTTCAGCAAGTTCTATTTCATCTCCTGTACCATCTTCCATATTTTCATTAAAGAAGGCATGGTATTCATCCACCATCTCCTTATGGTATATCTCTTTTTCTTCTTCCAGCATCGTTCTTTCATTTTTTGCTTTTATAATAGCTTCTACTCCTCTTTGAATTTGCAATGTGAATTTCTCAAGGATGAGAAGATCCTCATCTTCAGAGTCACTTACAGTATGCTTTGAATGATTAAAAAGATTGTTCAAAGCGATAGCCCCGACTAGAGCTTCAGCCTATCTGAGTGATGAGCACCGGCTAAAGGTTTCTTTTCGGTACATAAATTTTTGGGAGCCATGAAGGATTTTGAGGAGAATCTTTTTGAGAGAGGATTTGTAAGAAGAAGATTTTGCAGAGAAAGAAGATGATCTCAGCAAGATTTTAGAGAGATGGAGCCAAAGATGAAGATTTTTTATTTGAAATAAAAGAAATTTTTGAGGGAGAGGATGGTCACAATATTTGAGATAGGGGTATCCATTTTTGGAGACAGAATAACTTTTGAAAGCCTTGAAAAGGAGATGATTTTTGACAAAATTTAAAATTTGATATTGAAATTCCAAAAGTAAAATATTTTAAAGATATGATAGATGTTTTTGGAAACGTAATATTTAGTCAATTCAATCAAAATAAACATGGCAATCACAATATTTGATAGAGTAGTAAAAAGATTGAGATTTGTGCGTACCTTAATTGTTGCCAAAAAAATAACTACTTATGCACCAAAAGTTTGAACTATTAACCCTAGTGGATGTATCATTCAGATGATGACCTCCTCATATGATGCTTTAATTTTAAATGTTTTATTCAAGCATTTATATCTCTTAAGATGATCCTTTTGGTCTTAGAAGTGAGTGTCATCCTCATTTGTTTAACTTTTGAAGCTTTACTTAAATATTTATCAGATGTTGCATTTTGCTCAAAAGCATATTTAACTTGTCTTGAAGACCACTCAAATAGGCATAATAGTAATACATAATTCTTGTCTAATATATTTAAAAGAATTCCTATTAATGGGTTTTGTGAATATATTGGCTAATTGATGTCTCAAATCAACAAAATTGAATATTAACATCACTATTATGCACATGATCATGTATGAAATGATGTTTAATTTCAATGTGCTTAGCTCAAGAGCGCAAAATTGGATTTTTTGTGAAGTTGATTCCACTTGGTGTTAGTACACTTGATTTTTGTGTTTGAGGTTTCATTAGCAAAATCCCTCAGTTGTTGCTTTATCCACAAGATCTGAGCATAGCAACTCCCCAAAGTGACATATTCAGCTTCTGCGATTGATAGTGCCATATTATTTTGTTTCTTTGAATACCAAAATACTAGCTGGATTTTAGAAGTTGATATGTTCCCAATGTATTTTTCCTGTCTAACTTGTAACCTTCAAGATCACCTGAGTAGCCATATAAAGTAAGATATGAGGTCTTTGGACACCACAATCCTAAATTAGGATTGGTTCCAATATATCTTATGATACTCTTTACTACAAAGAGATGTGATTTCTTAGGATTTGATTGCAATCTAGTGCACATACACACACTAAAAATGATGCTAGGTAGCTTCTGATCAACCAGTTTGCACTGTTCATCCTTATATAGATTGGATGAAGAAGATATTGGTGATTTAGTTTTCTTACAGTTTTCTTGACCAAATTTCTTTACAATTTCCTTCGCATACTTCTCTTGATGTATGAAGGTTTCTTATCCTATTTGATTCACTTGAAGTCCAAAAAAGAATGTGAGTTCTTCCATCATATTCATTTCAAACTCATTCTACATGATTTGAGAGAAATTCTTGTAGATTTTTTTGTTAGAAGAAATAAATATTATATCATCAACATATATTTTGATGAGCAGGATATCATTACCCCCCCCCCCTTTTTGATAAATAAAGTTGTATCTACTTTATCTTTTCAAAATCTTTACTAACAAGGAAATTACTTAACCTCTCATGCCAAGCTTGTGATGCCTGTTTGAGTCCATAAAGACATTTCTTAAGTTTGTAGACATGATCTAAGCTCTTTGGATCTTCAAATCTCGGTGGTTGTTCCATGTGCACTTCTTCTTTGATGTAGTCATTCAAAATACACTTTTGACATCCATTTGATATAGCTTGAAGTCGTTGTAGCAAGCAAATGCTAGGAGTAATCTAATAGATTCTAGTCTTGCTTCAGGAGTATACGTTTCATCGTAGTCAATTCCCTCTTCTTGAGAGTCTTGGCTTATTTCTTGTAACTTTACTCTTATCATCTAAGTTGTTTCTAAATACCCATTTTGTTCAAATAATTAAATGATCCTTGGGTCTTGGTACAAGTTTCCAAACTTCACTAAGTTAGAATTGATTTAGCTCTTGTTGCATGGCTTCAATCTAGCTTTCATCTACAAGAGCCTCTTCAATTCCTTTGAGTTTTACTTAAGATACTAGTACAAAATTGTTTATGGCATTCTTGAGTCTAGATCTGGTTTTAATTTCATCTTCTATATGTCCAATGACAAGATCTGTAGGATGGCTGGAGTTGTATTTCCAATTCTTGTTTCTTCTCTCTTATTCGTCTTCTAGAGAAAGATCTTAGTTTACGTTCTCAGATGATGTAGTAGCCTGAGTATCATTGATGTTCTGAGTGGCTTTAGATGATATCGTGTCCTCAGATGACGGAGTCTGCTCAAGTGATGGATTCTTTTCAGATGATATGGTGATTTCAATGCTTGAGTTCTGAGATTATTTCCATCTTCAAACTTCACGTTCATCGATTCTTCAATCATTCTTGAGTTCTTGTTAAAGGCTTTGTATGCCTTGCTTACAGTGGAATATCCAAGAAACACACCTTCATCTGATCTTTCATCAAACTTTCTCAACCAATCAATTGAAGTTTTGAGGATAAAATATGATACATAAAAGTATGCTATTTTTGGTTTCTCACCTTTGTAAAGCTCATATAGGGTTTTCTCAAGTAATGGTCTCAGAAAAATTTGATTTATGATATAACATGCAGTAAAAATAGCTTTTGCCTAGAAGTGGGAAAGAACTTTACTTTCAATCCAATCATGTCATTTCTTGTAAAGATTGATTTTTCCTTTACACTACTCCATTTTGTTGGGGAGTATAAGGAACAAAAAACTATACCGAAAACCATTTTGGTTATAAAAATATGCAAAGATTTGATTTTCAAATTCTTCTCTATGATCTATTTTGATGATGGAAATTGAATAATATTTTCCGTTTTAAAATTTCTTTGAAAAACTTTCAAAATATGGGAATGCATCATTCTTGTATGCAAGAAAAGAAACCTAAATAAATCTAGTATAATTATTTACTATTACTAGGCAATACTTTTTACCTCAAATGCTCTGGGTTTGAGTAGGTTCAAAAACGTCCATGTGTAAAAGCTACAACACATGGTTAGTGGAAACTTGATTTATTGAAATGTAAAAATTTCTGACCTATTTCCCAAGTGTGTAGGCATCACATAAATTAGTTTTCTCATATCTAATGTCTGGGAGTTCTCTCACAAGTCCTTTTGAGGAAAGTTTTGAGATTTGTTTGAAGCTTATGTGTCTCAGCTTCTTATGCCAAAGTTCTGAGTCATCTTTGACGAAAACAAGACATTTGATGTCCTCAAATGATGTGGCCAGCATATACATATTTCCATATCTTCGTCCTGTGAAAAACTCTTTGTTGTCCTGGCTAATACTTGAATATTTATCTTCTATAAAAGAGATTTTATATCCATTGTCACATAATTGGCTTATGCTTATAACATTGAAATTTAAACCCTTAACCAATGAGACGTCATTGATGAAGAGATTGCCAATTTTCACGGTTCCTTTGCCAGTAATTATTCCTTTATTGTTTCCACCAAAGGAGACACTTTCCCATCAAACTTTGTAAGAATGATAAATACCTTGGAATCTTTAGACATGTGTCTAGAACGCCCACTATCAAGGTACCATTTATCCTTTCTTTTAAGTGGTACCTCAAATTCATCCTTAGAGTCTGAGATGGCTATCAAATAAATGCTGGTAAATTCCTCATCACTTTCACATTAATGTCGCTCTAAGTTTCAGCCTTCAAAGCTTTCTAGGATTTTTCATCCCTTCGCTTCTTCTTCATAAGAGCGCAATTAGGCTTGATGTACCCTTTCTTTCTGCATTCGTAGCAAATTACATCCTTTCGATCTTTTTTGTCATCAAATAGTCATCTCAAATCAAGTTGCTTGAAATCCCTTTTTTGCCTTTGAAATTTTTTCTTTTCTTAGCATTCTTCTAAACTTCTTGACCATGAGTACTCATTGTTAGATTTAAGAGCAATGCATTTCTTACCTCTCAATTGAACTTCATGATTGATTCTTTCATCCTCGTAGGATTAAAGAGTCTCAGCTTAAGCTGCTCAATAGAGAGGCATTCTCTGACATTTCGCTGTGTACGTCTAAGGCGAGAAATGACTTAAGGGCTGTTCAAGATGCTCTGGTCTTGGACCCGGGGAATGGGGAGCTGGTTGATCAAGAGAAATCCTTGCTTCTAGCTTTCTCCAAACTTCGGATGAGTGAGGAATCCTTTTATGGCCACAAATCGAGGATCAAATGGCTGAAGGAAGGAGACCTTTACAAGAAGTTCTTTCACCATTCGATCAACAAGAGGCATCTCCACAATAGACTCCTCTTGGTCACTAATAGCTCAGAGACTCTGTTAACTGATCTGCAGTTAATTCAAGATCATGTCGTTTCTTTCTTCAAGAACTTGATGGCCCCGTCTCCTACCTTTGATCTTCCTTCGGTCCAGGACCTTAGGTCAATCATTGCATGCCCTCTTGATGCTAATCAGATATCATTTTTTTCTAGGACTATGAAGGATGTTGAAATATGCAATACGTTGTTCTCTCTTCCAAAAGGGAAGGTTCCAGGCCCGGATGGATTCACAACCGATTTTTTTCAAAATTCTTGGGACGTCGTTGGCCCCTCAGTTACCTTGGCTATAAAGGATTTCTTCTCCACTAGTTGTTTATTGAAGGAACTCAATGCCACAATCCTTACGTTGGTTCCGAAAATTTCTAATGCGTCTAACCTTAAAGACTTCAGGCCGATTGCATGTCGTAACACAGTTTACAAATGCATTACCAAGATCATTGCAAATAGACTTGCTAGTGTTCTCCCTTCAATTATTAGCCTCCCTCAAATGGCGTTTGTGAAGGGACGACGCATCAGTGATAATATCTTGTTGGCTCATTAGCTTTTCTGTGGTTTTCATCATGTTCCTTATCTCCCTAAATGTGCGATTAAGGTTGACTTCCATAAGGCTTATAATTCGGTTGGTTGGGACTTCCTAGAGTTGGTGGTCCAGGCTTTCGATTTTCCTGATTTTATTACTTGGTTGATCTTAACCTGTGTTCGATCCCCGATGTTCTCGTTTGCTATCAATGGGGGGCTCCATGATTTCTTCCAAGTGGTAGGGGAATCCGACAAGGCGACCCCATGTCTCCCTATTTGTTTACTCTTGTAATGGAGATATTTTCAGGCATCCTCAATGCTCAGACTAGGCTTCCTGCTTTCAAGTTATTATGGCAGTGCAAGCATCTCAATTGTCCCATCTCTTCTTCACGGATGATGTACTATTATTCTCTGAAGCTAATCTTGCATCCACCACCTTGCTGAAGATGGGTATTGATTGATCTCTAGATGGTCGGGTTTGAAGCCGAACCTGAGCAAAAGTGAAGTCTTTTTTGCGGGCGGCTCAGAGTCTACTTGGGTTGGCTTTTTGAACTCTTTTGGTTTTGTGGAAGGTTCCCTCCCTTCCGCTACTCGGGGGTTCCTATTATAGCCTCCAGATTGACTAAAGAGGATTATACCGTGCTGTTATATTGAAACATATATGGATTCTCTTCTTCGATAAGGAATCCCTATTGTGCAAATGGATCCACTCGACTTTCCTGAAACATAAGAACTTTTGGATGGTTCAAAAACCCACCTTTGCTCATGGGCTTGGAAGAAGATCCTCGATCTTCAGTTAGCTTTTGATATGCGCTTCCAGTGACGTATTGGAATGGAGAATCTGTCTCTTTCTGATTTGATAATTAGCACCCTCGTGGTCCTTTACATAAACTCTTCTCTAATAGGGATATTATTGTTTTGGAATCCCTAGGGATGCTTGGTTAAGGGGTTTATGTCCTCTGTTCCTCCCCCCCCCCCCCCTCGGGTCTCGAATACTATCTGCTTTTAGCCAGAAGTGCTCCCTTTGCTGGTGCCTACAAAGACTGATCGCTAGATGTGGTTAGGACACCATTCTGGGGTGTTCTCAGTTGCTTCAGCTTGGGATATCATTCGGGACCAAGGGCCGCTGGTTTCTTGGCATTCCTTCATCTGGGACCGCTGTATTATCCTCCGTCACACCTTCTTGTTGTGGATTATTCCGCTATCTAGGCTTCCCACTCCTTGCTCCTCAGCCATCGTAGAATCGAGGAGGTTTTGTGTGCCTTTTGCCATCTCATACCGGATTCTATTGATCATCTATTCTTCGACTGTAGAATCACTGTGGACCTGGCTCATTTCTGGGCTTTTAAGAACAACCTTGCTTGGACGAATAGAGGATGGCACGATAAACTTCGGTGGCTATCTATCTTTCCATCAAAAAATTGCTCGATTTTCCTTTGCGGCTTTGTACCATCTTATTTGGAAGAAGAGAAATAATATCCTCTTTTGGGACCAAGCCTCTTTATGCCGGTGCTTAAAAGCATCTCATCAAATCGGTTAGAGACAAAGCTATGTCCCTCAAGTCGGTGGATGACACTCCACGAAATAGGAGAGTGCAGCACTGCTGGGAGCTACTGCCTGCAATTTTTGACTGATTTTTGCTTTGTTTTTTGTGTGTGGGTGATGGTGGAGTAGGGCTGTTGTTTCGGCCTGTCCTCCATTGGCTGCTGTCTTTGGTTCCATTCCGTTTGTCTAGTTTTTGGGGCAGTTTTGTTATTTTCTTTTGCTCGGCCGCTACACCTTCGCACCCTTGGTGACACCCATATGTGTTAATTTGGGTCCAAAGTTTGTGTTTGGCTTTCCCTTGTGTATGCGTCGTGATTAGTTTATACATTTCTTACCTTGCCAAAAAAAAAAAACTACGAAAGCACCCTTACAAAGAAAAAACTGCAAAAGCACTATATGCTTTTCTCATTTGGCCGCAGGTTACTGTACACTCAGGTTACTGTTCACCCAAAATTCTCCCGCCTGATGCTCCTTGCGGGACTATTCTCCAGCTGGTTTCCTTAGGCGTGTGAGGGATCCAACCGTTGGGTGTTGCTGAATTTTGGAGGCCTGGGTCGCCCCTCTATCCGAAACATTCTATACGATTTGATCCTTGATCCGTGCTCTCTCCTTTGTTGCATTGCAGGTCTAGTTTTGTAGTTTCTTCTTTCCTGCGTGACCGGTCTCTATTTAGTTGGGGCCTTTCTCATTGGTTTCTGGTGCCTTGGAGGTACTCGCCTTGATCCTTGGTTTTTGCTGTTTGGTTGATTCCCTCAATCGGTGTAATGCCATAAGGGGCTCTATGGCTGCTGAACCAGTTTCGAGGGGGAGGGGGAGTCTCTCCTTCCTAAGCTTGCAAAGGCAAAATCAGCCTCCAAAACTAATAAGGGGGCCTCAAAAACTCTTTTGAGTGTGAGCTTTTGTGCTGTGGTCGATACCCCTATCTCGGGCGTTGCTGGAACTTCTGCTGGAACTACTTAGCAAATGGGTAAAGGGAAAGCTCTGGCTGGCCCAAAGAATGCTAGGACCTCTTCGAGGGGTACCCAAACTCAGAAAGCACCACTACATGCAAGGTGAAGTAGGAGCCGAGGTAGACGAAGTCGTAGCAAGAGTGCTGCTGTGAACATTCTAGCCTCGCCTAACCTAGTACAACAGCAACCTACTTATGTTCATGGGCCAATATTGCTCGGTCTGTTGAGAAGGGCTATGCCCTCTCCTATTCCACCAACTTTTGTTGATGGTAAGCCTACAATTATTGCCATTGATGAATTATCAATGAAGCTAATCCGAAATTGCATGAGTGCATTGTTGGGTATTATATTGGGCGGAAACTCCCCTTCAAGATCACCGAGACGGCTGTAAAAAATGCCTGGGGTACTAATGTTGTTGATGTTATGGCTAACGACAATGGCTTCTTCTTTTTCCATATCTCGGATGAATCTTTTCACCGGAAAGTCTTAGATGGTAGCCTTATCAAAGTCCTCTGTGTCCCTATGTTCTTGCAACAATGGCATCCGCTGCTTAAATTCAAAAGGACAGCATGAAGCCCTTCCTATTCGGGTCAAGCTGAGGGACATACCTTATACTTTGTCGTCAGCTTTGGGCATCAGCCTGATGGTGAGTGCCATTGGTAAGCCTCTGTATATGGACTCAAGAACGGCTGCTATGCGTACATTCTCTTATGCAAGAGTCTGTGTGAAAATCAAAGCCTCTCAAGCTCTGTATCATTATGCGGATGTTATGCTGAAAGACGAAAATACACCTTTAATAAAAGAAATGAACAATAAGCACTAGTTTGTGGCACAAAAGGCCACCGAAGCAATCCGAAGCACTAATCACACCCCACGAGTGGATTCCCCTACGGTAGCAGTTTTACCTACGATTGCTGCTGACAAAAGTCCACAAAGAAAAAACCAAACTGTTAGAAGGAGGCGTTCCCCTCCTGTTGCTAGCCCAACAGCTCCTGATGTCCCCTATTGTGTCACCCCTGTAGCAAATGAAAACCAAGGACAAAAGTCCCAACCAAAACTCTTCCTTCAAACTGGAAATGAACTGAAGAAATAAATTGGCAGAACCAAAGGAAGCTTTCCCATCCCCTACTATCCCAAATAGCAGTGGAGAGGCTAGTAATAGAGGCAATGAACATGAGGAATCTATGTTATGCTGAATAGCGAAAAAATACACCTTAGTGTGGAATAACGAAATCAGGAATCTCCTTTGCCCCCATAGTTTGTTGGCCTTGATGCTACTAAGATAACCAACTCGAACGTAAGAAGCTGACTCCGAAGACAGCTAGCCTTTCCTACAGCTACTGTGTGTTTAATGTCACCACGAGTGCTTCCCCTACGGTAGCAGTTTTTACCTACATTGCTGCTCGAAAAGGTCCGAGGATGGCAAATGGGAAACTGTTAGAAGGAGGCGTACCACTCATTTGCAGCCCAGTAGCTCATAACATGTTGAATGTCCCCTATACTACTATTGTCCACCCCCTGTAGTCCTAGGTGTAGAACGGATGGTGGATCATCGCTCGAATTGTCTGACTCGGAAATCCCAGGCTTTTCATATAATCTCTTCGACTCTGGAAATGAGGATGGTGTAACTAAGTATATTGGCAGGAAGAGTGGGCAGCGGACCTTGAGGAAGCTTTCCCATACCCCTACTCTCCCCAAATAGCAGTGTAGGTGCTAGTAATAGAGGCAATGCAACATGAGGAATCTATTCCACTCCCTACTGCATCCGAATAGCTCAAGCTAAGATTTGCAATGCAACTTGGCTATCCTAACAGGAATCCTCTCTCCCCGCCCCCCGACCAGAGCACCCAGCGACTGTGTGTATCCGTGAGTGCTACTAAGATAACCAACTGCGAACGAAGAGACTGGGGAGGTGGGAGACGTGATAAACTTTCTCTTTTTTTCCCCATTT
>JAGVVM010003616.1:0-29720 GCA_019149425.1 Psidium friedrichsthalianum
GCTGATCTTATCTAACCAGACGTTGCCTTAATACATGTATTAGCCCGTTAAGCAATTATAAGAGAAGAGCTATGATTCTCGGGTGAATAGCTGGTGCTGATGTTGGGACTTTCGCTCCCGTCTAATTCCCTACAAATAACGCATGAGTCGGTAGCCCCGTAAGCAAACTGTCCCTATGAGGGATGAAATCCACATGATCGGCATATAGAACCTGAGTTTTCTTGTGTTTTCGCTGAGTTATTGGGTGAGGCTGGCTTTTCGGGAGGGCGGCTCGGTGTGTTTGAAGAAACCACACTCTCTCTCATGTGGCCGACATCTCCGTCGCTTTTTCCAGAGGTATAGCCTGCTCTGTAATGCAGCCAAATGGGCGTAAGTAGCTGGGGGCACCAGCGACACTAGGCTTTATGGCCCAAAACCTCGTCGCGAACGTGTAGCGACAGGGTTTAGCCCAGCTTCTGGACTCGCGGACGTGACCTCATTTCCGTCCCCAGTACGGGTAGTGAGCCGCCGTGCTAATTCCCTTTTACTCTGGCATACACAAGTAGAATCAAACTCCCCTCGGATGAGTTATCACCGTGTCCACGCGACCGTCCCCCGGTGGGCATTTCTCGGTCGAAGACCTGGTTTTTGGTAGAGGGAACGCGGTCCTGTGTTCACATGTGGGTAAATACCTCGTGTAGTGTGGTGCCTCTCTGGCGACGACGAATGTTGGTCGGCCTATAGGCCGGCGAATCGGGTGCAGCCTTTCTTAATAGCGAGCACTCCTCTTGAAGGACTTTGTGGAAATGAGTCTCGCCTACCCGTCCCCTAAAGAGATTATTCTCCTAGGCACTCCTTGACTGCGATTGGAAAGTCGCGTCTGTAAGCAATTCCCCACCATGTCCCCCAGATCCTGGATTATTTCTTGTCTATGGGTTTGAGACCAATCATTCTCGATGCGTACTTGTTTGGCGGCAGGCCAGTTCATGCTGCCAACGACGCGGCGTGTGCAGATGGGCTGGAGTCATCAAGCGGTGTGGATTAGTTGCGTCGGCGCCCATAAATATCACCGGCCATTCATTTTGATGAGAGGCCGCGTGGTGTTTATGTAGCAGTCTGAGGTCGTATGTGAATTGAAATTTTTTGTAAAGCCCGACCGTGCATCCTCCTACTTTGGCATTTATCTTGAGTGCCAAGTTTTGCAAGAAACTGGGATTCAACTTTCCGAGGTGGGTACAAGCAACACTGGCTTACTACTCCGATGGTCGTCTCAGCAATTCGCTTTAGATCTGCATATCCTTTGTGTTTCTTCTCCATTACGCATAGGAGTAGTCGGAGGCTGTTGTCCGCAGCTTTCTGGATCTTGTGAGCTTAGACTCCAAGCAGAAGAACATTGTTAGCACGTGGTTCTGTTCGAATTGTGGGGTGACTGGTTCTTGCAGAGGTATATGCCTAGCTGTTCGCAATCTTTTGAGAGCTGCATGATGACTTCGAAATGCTCGACTTCTGATCTGGGTTCCGCCGAGCTTATGAGGCCCCATTTTTCTATCCGAATTTCCTTCGAAAACATGGCTGTCCATGAGATTCCACTGCCCGTCTGTGCCTGGGCGAGCCGGAACTAGATTCCTTATATGGCCACATGCTCTCCTAGTTTTAGTTTCGGAGGTTGCAAGATTCGACCGTTTACTCGTGTCATCTCTCTTGAAATCTGTAGATCGAACTCTCTTTCCTGGTTGCCGCTGTCAATTAAGCAGACACCTCAGACGATTCAGCAATGGAGATTCAAAATCAGTTGAATAGAACCCTTCAGGTAACAGATCTACTAGTTCGTTTCCATAGATCTCGAAAGTTACCTCGTTGGACCGACAGGCCCTCGAATGCACTCCGTCGATGATAGCCTTTCGCTCTTTCCGGCCTCTGAAACCCATCTTGAGAATTCTTGCCGTCTGATCATCGAAAGTTTGCCAAGAACTTCTGGCCCTCGCCAATCACGCAGAGCTCCATTGTAAGATAATATGTTTGCTTCTACTCGTCTGTAATCACGGGCAAGTTACCTGAACTCTATTTCATAGTTATAGTGGTTCTTGAAGTAACTCACCAGCTTCAGATTTTCGCCATCCCGGTCATGAACCAAGATTTTCGGTCGGCGCCTCCGTCAAGCCGTAGACCCGGTATCTCTGGACGTTTCTCTTTTCTCGATGCAAACGAAGATTCGGATGTTCTTCAAAGCCTTCTCGACTTCCTTCCTTTCTTCAACGGTCAGCTCCTGGTCTTCCTCTGCGAAAGGTCTCTGAGAACTCGAGTCGCCTCTCCAGGTAGGTCACGCCGATGCTCTCATATGCTCTCGTAACACGCGTCCACGGAGAAATCGACGTTGAGCGAAAGGCCTTGCTGCGTCGAGCCGCAGGCTCTGGAAGAACCCCGAACTCCAACCGCTCCTCCCGCCGATTTCTTTGCTCCCGCCGGGTGGAGCTCGATGTACATGGAGCGGCCCACGGGGATGCAAAACTTCTCCGCGGGTCTCTCCCGCAGCACGACGTCCAAAGCGTGGAGGTAGTCCTGCGGAAGCGGAACCCAGTCATCTTCCTCCTTGCTCAGGTAGCTGCTCAAATCCCTTCCCGTCGAGCTTCGACACGAGCTTCATGTTTATCCGGAACAGCTTGTGCCTGGGACGCTTGCCCTCCGAATCACAAACGGGCAGCATCGACTTGCTCGTGGGGATCGGCAAGCTGATGAAGAAGTCGAGCCTGTCGTTCTGAAACTCCACGGGGCTGAAGAGATTCTTCCGGCCATCAAACGCGGGAGAGCCCCAGAAAGGATGGCTGAGTTTTCTTTCACTAGCTGTCGCTTGATCGCCCGAGCAACTTCCTGGGGGCGCTTAGGGTGATCTCACGTTGTAATGGTAAATCCTCTGGGCCGGGTCGAATCGGACTAGGAAATGGTTGGCGAGAAGCGGGATGACCGGGCCGTCCACGCCGCCGGAGTCTGGTCTCCTGGCAATAGCCATTGCTTCAGGTGGTACAACACCGAAGACCCTTCTTCCATTTTTCTTCCTCCACATCGGTTTGCCTCTGAACCCTCTCTGCAGCTGTTTCAAGTAATCGGAAAGACAACATAGTGAGTCATATAACTCTCATCTTCTTCACTTTCATAACCCAGAACAGGATTCTGAGTCTCCATCAATCATTGGGAAATAACCAGTCATTAAGCAGGATAATGTCAAAGACCCTTGACGAGCTACTCCATTTTCGGATACTAGTCCTTTTTTTCTTTTGTTTTTTCTTGTTTTGTTTCCGCAAGCACATGCCTTGCTTATAGAGCCCACAGTACCCACAAGAGCCTTCTTGACTAATGGATATTGGAACACAAAGAAGCATGAATAGGACATGTAAAGGGTGGAAAAAAAAAAAAGGGAACCAACTTCCATTAACATGTGGGCAGAGTGAAGATTGAAAGCAGAGCACGCATGCAGGAAGACTGAAACAAGAAAGCGAAGAAAAGCAAAGGAGACAAGTGGGTCTCCGATTCTTTTCTTTCTTTTGGCATTTACCTGGAGCGACTGTGGCATTTGGGACCTGGGTCTCGGAGGATGTGGCGAAAAGCGGAGGGCTATTGAGCTTGTGGGAGGACTCTTCACCAGGGCCTTCGAACCCTGGTTGCGACCCCGACTGTGAGAGAACGATGGAGGTGAAGCGAGTTGGGAAGTGTTGGAGGAGGAGGAGGCAGAGGAAGCAGAGCTGGGTAATAAGCCTGGTAGCACTGGGTGGTCCGGTTACACAGTCCTCCGAGCCCGAACTGATTGTTGTTGGAGTGTGGCAACAGCTGAGGTTGATGGTGGTGGTGGTGGTGATGATGGTTCGTGAAGGGGCTCCTGAAAGTTCTTGCCTTGGTGCTGCATTTCTTGCTGGCCTCGACTCCTCAGTCTCTTCATGGCTCGAATCGCAGAGAGACAGGGTGGCGAGAGCAAGTAGAAGCGGCAGATGCAGCATATAATAAAGGACGAGAGAGAGAGAGAGAGATGGGCTTTTCGGTTTTTCTGAGGTCTCTGACCTTCTTTGTTTCCTTTCAAAGGAAAGGAGGGAATGAGCCAATGCTGATTTCACTCGATTGAGCTCCTTACCAGTGACTACTCCATGTCAAACATGTGCGAGGCTAACGTAGCCTTCGTTTTTGTTCCAAGAGAAAAAAAATTGAGAACTTTATTGAAGTCAATGAGGTGGGGGAAAGGGAGGAAAGGGGGGGAAAAGGTACAGAAAAGGCCTAAAGCCTGATATCACATCTGTGGAAATTCAATTATATTGCCTGATGGGGATTGGACCTCCATGTGCTCAGCCTGCAGTTCATCACGTTCATTTCTCGGCTCCATTCCTTGTCGAACGTCTCATGTGAAAGAAAGAGATGAAAGATCCCACCTTTGTCCTAATCTCGTATGCCCTTCTTCTTGATTCATGCAGCTAAGGACTCTTCAGTGGATCCAAATGGACCTGGAAGTTGGTGGGACAGGAGGGAGAGGGAGGAGAATCATTGACTGTGGCCAAATGACAAAAAGTCCATTTCCGATGTGTCCTAACTGAGTTTTTACATCTCAATGAAGAAAGAGCAGTCGTTAAAGTTAAGCCCTCTCCATCCACGCTGATTAAACAAAAGAAGACAATGGTGGCATCAGGAACAAGAATCTTCCATTCCCATTATCTATGAAGCTCTCTGGAACTATGGGGTGATGGGGGTCCTTCCCTAAGCTTAAAGATGACATGTAGTTACTTAACTCATTTGACCCTCTGTTAATCCCTGGTGATAATTAATTTGATTAACTTCTTTAGCTCACTACACCCTTCTTTGACCCGCTCCTTTCTCCCTCAGGCAATTCTAATGAAAATCCCACTCTCTCTCTCTCTCTCTCTCTCTCTCTCTCTCTCTCTCGCGTATTGGCCTATCCACTATTACTTTTAGCCACCCTTTTGCCTCATCTTTCCGCAACATGATTAGTGGAAGTGGATGGGTCCTCTTTAAATAAAAAAAAACAATTAAATTTCCATCTGATATGGAACATGTTGTTGGAATGCGGTGATGGGGACAATATGATTAAGAGTGGAGCCAAAGAGAAACTATTCAACTCATACTTAGGATTTGGACCGCATCATGCCCATCAGATAAAGAGAGGTCCACTTGCCCTTTTTATCATATGGAACATTTCGGCGTTTGGACCAATGCATCGGATTGAGCAGACCCTATAAACAGTTTCCAAGACTCGCCAGCAGCTTGACGCGTGGCTCGAGCAAGGCTGTGATTTAACCCCCCTCGGTTTGGTAGCCATCATTTAAAGTTAGGGCAGCTGTAAACCAAAAAAAAAAAATAAATAAAAAAACTGTTTGGCCTTCAGTGCATTTGGGTTAAAATTGTGGGGTTAATAGATACGCTATATCTTTGCTAGCCTTTGCTCTTTCTTCAATTGCACTCATTATCATGGTGACTGGAAAGGCTAAAAAGCAGAGTTTTGCGCCGAGATACGATTCTGGTTTTTTTTCCCCCAAGGATGATTTTGATGTTTCAGCCTTGCTTAGCCAAAGAAGTGGGGTCACTGAACATATTAACTGAAAATTTCATGCGGTAAAAAGTGAAAAAAGATGGAGGAATTTATTACCCCTTCGTTTAATTAGCAATTGAAATCGTGGCCCTTGAGCTGGTTTAGAGAAAAGATTAAGCCTTTATTTGCAAAGCGACTTAGGCCATCTTGTAGCTTTTGGCTTTTTGGGGCGATGACACAATCAAAGTGTTGTGGCCACTTTTGGACAGGCGCTTTTCCTGGGGTTTCTATGTAACGGAAAAATTTTCAAAAAAAGTAATAAACTTTCTTTTTGTCAATTGAGCCATAAATATTTTATATTTGTGCCCATTCAATTCATCCGACGTTGACGCGGATGCCGATTAGCACTGACGTGTTAATTTTTAAAATTTTTAATTTTTTCTTTTTTTTTTTATTTTTCTACTTCTCATTCTTCCTCGACTGGTCGTCGATCGGCCATTGGCGAGGTCAGCATCACCTACATATGGTGAGGCTCAACCTTGCCGGCCCGACTAGAGGAAAAAGGAGAAGAAAGGAAAAAGAAGAGAAGAAGAAATAATAATAATTCAAAAAATATTAGAAATTCGTCACATTAGCATCGGTTAGATGGATCGAATTGTTACAAACGCAAAAGATCTAGGACTCAATTGGCAAAAAAAAAAAGTTTAAAATTGAATTGACATAGTTATATTTATGGCCTCAGAGGTTCGCTACGACTTGAAATAGATAAAAAAAAACATATGTCAAATTTAGAAAAATATTTACTTTACATAATAAGCACTTTACACATCTCTTTTTAAATCAAAAGAAAACTAACTATTAAGAAACGATAAAAAAAGTACAAGCTGCTTATGGTGTACTCCGTCGACATCCTAACGTCATCTTACGGCTACATCAAGAAGTCGCTATCGTGCTATCCCTGCTCAAAAACCTACCTATACAATCCTACCTCCACAGCCTCCGACTAACTACTCACCGTTATTGTTGCTGCTACTGCTGGTCGTCTGCACATCACTACCGCCATCACTACGCTAACTACCCAAGGGTAGGGAAGTGGGATGATCCACTAGCTCGAGCCCCAAACGTATGAGGCAATGAAGTGGTGCACGATCCGATCATCTGCGAGCCCCTTGCCTATCTCATAATTGTGTGGAGTCTACCATACCGTGTGAAAGGAGGATAGCGTTGGGTAAGCACCTCCCATGCGCGTGTGACACGAACTGGGGCACCAAGGTGGTACATGGTCCTGGTGGGAGAAGAGGTAGTCGGCATAGCTGAGCATTGAAAAGATGTCGACCGACGGGAGCGAGCTACGCTCAGCAAATAACATAACTAAGTCGAACCACTAAACTGCTCATGGCACAGGCGAGTAGGGGAAGGCCTGCATGATTATAATAAACACGATAGAAGGAGATCAAGTCTAGTGCATATTCCAATTGAACATGAATCATTAAGCACCTTATTTGGCTTAAGAACTACACTCTCGGGTTATCAATATCGGGTGGTTCAATGTGTCCTTGACTAAGTTCGACCCTCTCCCTTCTTTTGCTTATCGTTCTGTCCATTTTTTTGAGCGCATTGTCCATCTATGTCTACCACAGCTTAATCCCCTAAATGAATTACCCGCGGCTGTAGCCACGCAATTTCAGATTCACAAATGGCATATACATCCACAACACCTCACATCGAGCTCTCGGCAAACAAACCCTAAGTCTACCCTCACTCCCGAATCACCAAATTTTCGATTGAATTTGCGGTGACCGCCTTCTTACTCCGACCGTCCACCGCCGGTGTACTCTAGTCCAACTAGTTATATCAACATGCAATTCAGTTCATTGATCATGAAACCCACGCCTTCCTCGTTGCCTACGGCTAGACCGCACCGAATCCATCCAATCGGCAGCCAATAGCTAGTCTAGTAGGGAGAATTAGTAATGTTACTCGTCTTAGGTTGAAGCACGGAGACCACGACGGCATTATAGTGTGCTCAGCTCTTCCTCCTTCGATGTCGCGGGTCCAAGCGAGGAAACGGGGAAACTAGAAGATGGGGCACTTGAAGTGATAACCTCCGCCGTTTTCGCCGTTGGGAGCTCGGCAGAGGTTGGCGTTGACGTCGGACTGTATTTGGTGTGGGCGGAGTGGCCGTGAGATAGCTCGGGGTGGCGGGTGGGGAAGAAAATCAAGAAGATTGAATGAACGAGAGACTGGGCAAGAAGGAAGAAACGATGGGCGAAGGCCATGAGGGGGCCTTGGGGGGGTATCGTCCGCAAAACATGAGCAGGAGGAGAGCGATTAGTGGGAGTCTGTGTAGCCGTCTAAGGCTTCGCGGTCAAATTGCGATTCGAATTTGCGCCCCGTGCGGATCCTGTGCTCAAAATTCCCCTGAAAATTCCATTAACAGTTCAGTAACAGTCCTTGCGCCCAGAAACATATCCGTAGTCCACTAAACTATCTAGCCTCAAGAATTTTAATTTCTAATAATTGAATTCCTGCATGGCTAATCTGCTTACGAAAATTTAGGCCGCCACAGGATTCGTTGAGAATCAATATCTAACAAGATAGTTCAGACGACTACAATCTTGTTGCCTCTGGTCATATGATACTAAGACAAAATCAAAGGAAGACAAAGGAAAACCATAATGGAAATCTAGACCGAAGAAAACGCAAATCTCAGTTGGTCGATATGTTGGAGGAAAGAAAAATAAGTGCATGCTGAGGCGGCCTGAAAGAGATTCCAAGATGCCATCAGATCCAATGGGGTATAGCATGGTGAGTTTTCTTTGATTGGGGTTTTCTCCTAACCATTATTAAATTTAAGGATTAATATCACGAAAAATCCTAAACTGGTACATTTGTGACAAATTAACCTCCAACTGATACACTTATGATAAATTAACTTCAAATCGGTGCATCTATGATAAATTTACTTATTGTTAGTTTTCGTTAAATCTAACTGCTAAGGACCGGTTCCACAAAATGCGAATCATGAATTACCCGCTTGTTCCATATATTCACCCGAGAACCGGACCACCGGTTCCCGATTCTGGTTCTACCAAGCACCAACATCAATTAAAAAGGAACTCCGTGTGTGTGTCTATATATGAGACACAGACATAAAAAAAAATTGCAAAATGTCGCCTTGAAATATCTAGATGAGCTTCTTTTTCTCAAAAAATGTCTTGAGGTGCCATAGTTGCGAGCCAGCCATAGACAAGCAAACAAAAAGCGAAAGGTTTAGGATTGATTTGACACAATTACAATAACTTTAAGAATTTTTTTGGCAATTTTCATCGACGTAACGATTTACTATTATAATTGAAGAAGCCACCCCTTTACTTCTTCACGGGTTGACTAAAGCTTTGTTTCTCTAGTTGAACAGAAGATCCTGTCAATTAGATTCTCTGCTTATTGGTCTATTCCTTCCAAATTGACTTCCTATTGTCCACGGAATGATTCTTGTTTAAGTAGCAAACAACGAAGCTCTCACTCTAGAGACAAGTGGGAGAGGATTCATTGAGAATCAGTATTTAACTAGATAGTCCAGACGACCACAATCTGGTTGCGTTTGCTCATATGATATTAAGACAAAAATCAAATGAAGACAAAGGGAAACTATAATGGAAATCTAGACCGAAGAAAACTCAAATCTCGATTTGTCCTTATGTTGGAGGAAAGGAAAATTATTGCATGCTGAGGCAGCTTGAAAGAGATTCCAGGATGCCATCAGACCCAATGGGGTATAGCATGGTGAGTTTTCTTTGATTGTGCTTTTTCCTCACCATTGTGTAATTTAAGGGTTAATACTACGAAAAATCTCAAATTGATATACTTATGACAAATTTACCTTTAACTGGTATATCTATAAAAATTTATCATTTGTTAGCTTTCGTTAAATCTAACAATTAAAGTGCTAAATTGTATGACATGTGGTAATTGATAGGTGTACCAACTTATGATTTTTACCCTCTGTTTGTCACAAATATATCAGTTTGAAATTTTTTGTTGTAATAATCCAAATTAACGACGAGTAAATTTATCACAAGTGTACCGGTTATTGGCTTTTTGTACTAAAAAAATTAGTTTATGGTAAATTTATCACAGATGTACAAGTTTAGGATTTTTCATGGTCAAAAAAATAGTTTGTGATAAACTTATCACAACTGTATTGAGGTCTTTCGTGATAAAAAAATAATTTGGGATAAATTTGTCACAAGTGTATTAGTTTGGAATTTTTTATGATGTTAACCCTAAATTCAAAGACATTTTAATGAGAACTGAAGAGGTGGACATTGACAGTGATTTTGCAAATAAAATAGTATTAATGATTTGGGTTGCGACCTAATCTCAAGATTAGGACATGGATTTTGCTGCACTCATGACTCGACATTTTGAATGATTTGTTTAAGGTTGTGTCATTGAGAGTGTCAGGAGTCACTTCCCATAGTGCTGCTTCAGACCGATGTTTTGGGTGCCTTTTCTCAATGGTTTTGACCTCTTTGCAATGCGACAATGAGAATCATCACCCATTAGTCATTGAGTCTATAGAGACAATCCATAGTCTCAACGAACACTACATGGAGTTCAAGAGCAAAAATAAAAGAAAGAAGAAGAAGAAGATGAGTGCAAATTGTTCCACGAGATGGATTAACGTTATTGGCTTAATCAGCATTGGTGATTCCTAAACATTTGAAACTTGCAGGGACCTCTGATCCGAAGCCACTCACCCGTTCTATTTTGGACAAAATCCTAAGCTTTTCACTTGAATCATCTTCCTGAGTTCGATATGGCTGATGGCAATATCGCCTTCCTTTATTCCCATTCCCTGTCGCAGAAGGCGAGGAAAGTGCACACAAGTTGGCACTACCCCATGTACATGATTCTGAACTAAGAATTCTTGAGGAATTGTTCCCTTGTGGAGAGAGGAAACCTCAGCAGCGATGTCGAGCTCTGAGCTTTTGTTGAACTAAGCTTGTCAGAATGACAAGAAGTAGAAGCGAGGAAGAGGGTCGAGCTGGAGTAGAATTGGGAAGCCCACATGCGTTCAGACGGACGCAACAAGGAGATAACACAGTGAACGAGTGCTTTCAACTTATAGCCAGCATAACGAAGAGAACAGGGACGACTTCAGCCTTACCACCATGTTGGAATTCTTGCTGCGCTTATACCGGGCTAAGCACAATATGTATCGTAGACACGGGTATTATCATGCATTCACAACTTTCTCTCTCTCAACATCCGAACCGAAGTGCACCGACTAAGCAAACATTAGTGTTGCAGTAGTCTCCAGGATCATTGGATTTTGACCTGTGTCCAACCGAGTAGTGCTTACTTTATTCAATGCACAGAAAGTATGTCACTCCTTGCCACGGCTCAGTTGCTAGATACAGCAGCCCTCGGCTTCGGCTTGGTGTCACTAGAATGACAGTAGCAACAAACTAAAGTCTGACCAGGAAAAAAGAAATAGGTGCCATGGAACTTAAAGGCTAAGGAGGCCTTCTTGTTCAGCAAAGTTCATTCCAGTAAACTGAAGGACAAGAGGCAATATTTTCATCAACACCGACCTGGGAATTCAATTATGTTGGAGGTTAAGGGTTTGAGAGAGAAAACGAAGCGTTGCTTGAAGTATTACACCAAGAGACATCAAGTTTGGAATGCTCAACAGTGTTACCTCCAGCGTAGGAAACCCTAGAGCTTATATGCGAGTTATTGGGCTCTAGCCCATAAACACACTTTTATTTATTGGGCTTGTATGTGAACATATTATTTGGATTATATATTAGATAATATATCCAACAATCTCCTCCTATGTTCACCATACAGCACAATCCAATAAGGTGGTTAGTGTAATGTTCAAACGAATATGAATCATTCACATTTGATCCAAGACAATCAACTCGGATTCAAACTCAATCATCATTTGCAATCCAAATGAGTGAACCATCCTTATCATGAATCTGTTCTGAGATCAGCATACCCAAAATAAATCTCAAAATCAGTTCAAAAACCAACATATGCATAATAGTCAGGTATAAGTAGGCCAATCAAAGTAGTCCAAGGCCTTACAAATACAGGAAACAAGTATAATAATATTCGCAAAATAGAGATAGCAAAAATGTACGTCTCAAGTAAATGGACTTCATCAACATGGGTAATAGCAGGTGAACTGTCAAGTCCCCACATACTCTAAATAATATATGTTTATTCATCAAGTAGATCATCCTGGTCAGGGTCCCACTCATTAAGCTCTCCTCCATCTCTGCCATCCTCTGTAGAATGTCAAATATGAATTTCATATTATCATGAATTCAATCATTTGAATAATCTACTAAAAGTGTCTAGTTCTACTAAAAGAACTTAGCACCATAACATCAGGCAGTGAATAACACATATTAATATCATAAAACATCAAGCCAGTTTCAAAATTATGAACAAGACCGACAGACTTCTTATGCAGACAGTTATTTCTATGTTTCAATTTGGAATGTCGTAATTACTAAATTCCTTAAAGTCAAATAATCTAGCATCAAGTTTGGAATGAGATCATTTAACCAAGAAAATGATAGTCTAACCTAGTTGGATTGTATCATCAAATTTGGAATGACACAAGCTTTCAGGTAGAAATTTTGAACTAGGGTAAAGTCATCTTCATCAAGTTTGGAATAAGACAACTTACCTTTTTCAAATGAGTTAGCAACCACGAACATCGATGAAACATATAAATTTTGCTTGATCGACAAAAGAAGATTCGATAATTCAAAATATACAATTAGAAGGTAAGTAAATGGTAATTAAGACTAGTCTTACAAAGTCTTTAACCCCATTTCCCCACTATTTTGAATAATCGATCTTTGGGCATACCTTTTGTGAGAGTATCGGCTATGTTATCCTTTGATCTCACATCGATCAAGGTGATAACTCCTTGTTCTCTCAGATAATTCAATAATGCATGTCTCAGTCTCACATGTCTTCTCTTTGAATTAAAGAGAGCATTTTTGACGACTTGAACAGCTGCTTGATTATCACAGAACAGGTTTAAAGAATTAATCTGTAGCCGAGTCAAAGGAATATCCAATATCAGATTCTTTATCCATTCTGCTTCTTCGCCAGCGGAAGCTAAGGCAAAAAGTTCTGATTCCATAGACGACAAGGCAATACAAGTCTGTCTTTTGGATTTCCAAGTAATAGCAGCTCCACCTAAAGTGAATATATATCCACTTGTGGACTTACTATTTCCAATTTCTGAGCACCACGAGGCATCAGAATATCCATCCAGAGTTGGAGGGTATCCAGAATAGCATAGAACATAATCTTTCGTACCTTTAAGGTATCTCATCAGCCTACTAAGGGCATCCCAATGCTCTTTACTGTGATTACTAGTGAAACAACTCAGCATGCCAACTGTAAAGGCGATGTCGGGTCTAGTGCAACTCATAGCATACATGAGACTACCGATCAATTTCGAGTATTTTAATTGATCCACACTGGTCCCTTCATTGGGACTCAATCTTTTATTATAATCACATGGTGTCTCACTCGGTTTACACTTACTGTATCCCCAAGTAGAAAGTAGCTGCTCAATATAATGAGTCTGGCTAAGGGAGATAACTTGCCTTTCAAAGCTTACTTTCATACCAAGAATGGTATTAGCAATACCAAGATCTTTCATGTCAAATTTTTTAGCTAGAGTAGCTTTCACGTCACTCACTACAGAATGATCGGAGCCAAGAATTAACATGTCATCAACATACAAGCAAATAATGACTATTTTATTTGACATAGAACGATGGTAAAGGCATTTATCTGAATAACTAGACTGAAAGCCATAACTCTTTACCACTTTGTCAAATTTAAGATGCCACATCTTAGGTGCTTGTTTAAGACCATACAAAGATTTATTCAATTTACAAACTTTGTCCTCAAGACCTTTCATGACATACCCTTCTGGTTGTACCATGTAGATTTCCTCATTTAACTCTCCATTTAGGAAAGCTGTTTTTTCATTCATTTGATGCACTACAAAGTGTTCAATAGATGCCAAAGCAAGAAGAATTCTTATAGTTGATAGATGACACACAGGCGAATAGACATCAAAATAGTCTATTGCACTCTGCTGTTTATAGCCTTTAGCTACTAAACGTGCTTTGTATCTAGCTATTGATCCATCACTATTCAGTTTCTTTTTCAATACCCATTTACAGCCTATAGCCTTAGCCCCTTTTGGCAAATTGACTAGCTGCCAAGTGTGGTTCTGCAACAGAGAGCTCATTTCATCATCTATGGCTTCTGCCCACAGTAGGGATTCCCTAGATCTCATTGCTTCTTGATAAGAAAATGGATCATCCTCTAGATGGTAAGTAACAAAGTTCTCACCAAAACTTTTGGGAACTCTTTCTCTTGTAGATACTCTGAGTGGAACTGATTCAACAGCCAGCTTTGTAGGATTAGTGTCAGAAGGGCCTGCTTCAGATTCTACAGGAGATTCTGAAATCATATCTGTAGATCCAGAAACATTCAAGCCATGATCTCTGAGAAACTTATTCTCGAAGAATTCTGCATCTCTAGATTCTATCACTGTATTAGTAGATAGATCCAAAAACCTATTTGCAGCACTATCTTCTGCACTACCTAGATATACACAAGTAATGGTTCTAGGTCCCACCTTAGGTCTCTTTGGATCTTGTATTCTTACATAAGCAATACAGCCCCAAGTCTTGAGAGTATCATAATTACAAGGACGCTTATGCCATATCTCATAAGGTGTCATGGACAACTTAGAGTGTGGCAATCTGTTTAGGATATGATTAGCAGTTAGAACTGCTTCTCCCCAGTAGGAGGAAGGCATGCCAGCTGTAAGTAACATAGAATTTAACATTTCAGTTAACGTCCTATTCTTACGCTCAGCAACACCATTTGATTGGGGTGAGTAAGGAGCAGTGGTTTCAAGTATTATGCCCTCTGAAGCACAAAATTCTTTGAACCCTGTCATTGTATATTCTCCTCCTCTATCACTCCTAAACCTCTTAATTTTCAAGTTGAGTTGATTTTCTACTCTGGACTTGAAAATCTTAAACTTTTCAAAAGCCTCATCTTTCGATTTCAACAAATAGACATGACAATATCTAGAAAAATCGTCTATGAATGTTATCAGATACTTCCGACCTCCTCTAGTGACGTAATTTCTAAAATCACAAAGGTCAGAATGTATTAACTCAAGAAGTTGTGTGCTTTTAGAAACCGACTTAAAAGGTTTTCTAGTGATCTTAGTCTGTGCACACACTTCACATTTGTCAAATCGAATAGAAGTATCCAATGGAATGTTGTGAGTTTTAGCTAGATATTGCATTTTCCTGTAGTTCACATGTCCAAGTCTATTGTGTAATAACTTTGGATCAATCAGAGTAGAACTCACATGGTTTATGCTATCAGTATCTAAACTCAACCTATACATACCATTAACCATGAATGCACAACCGAAATAACATGAGTTAACAGATAAAGTTACTCTACCATTCATAGTTGAAAAGGACATACCAGCTTTATCAAGTAAGCTCATAGATATCAAATTCTTTTTAAGTAAAGGCACTACTCTAACATGTTTCAGAGTTAGTAATTTACCTGAAGAGAGCACCAAATTTGCAGTTCCAGTATGAGTCACTTCTGCCTCACCACCATTGCAATTTTCCACGGTGTCTTTCAATTCTGTGACTTCAGTGAGTAGGTTCTTGTCATTTGCAGCATGACAAGTAGCGCCACTATCCAACCACCACTCAGAAGAGGTTCTAGCCTTTCCATTTTTCATCATTCCAATGAAGGCTTGAGGCTGAGACTCACTAGTTAGCATATTAGCCTCATTCTGTGGTGTGTTGTTTTTTGGCTTCTTTGGTAGTTTACACTCTGCTGCCCAGTGACCCCACTTTCCACAGTTATGGCACTTTCCTTTCTTCTTCCTTTTGAAGATAGTCTTTTTGGCTTCTAACTGTGAAGAGGATTCACCTTTTGGTGACTTGGACGTTTTTTGAGGTTTATTGAAATGTGAAACTAAGTTGGCAACTGACTTTTGTTGTCCACTTGTTCCAAACTCTTCCTCGAACTGTTTTGATCCTCAATGTGAATATACCTCTTTAATTCATCCAGTCCCATCTGTTCTTTCAGTCTGTGCATTTCAGTCTTGAAAGAACTCCATCAGGCAGGTAACTTACTCAACACAAGACCGACAAAGAGATTATATTCAGACATATCAGATTTATCATTTTTCAGCTTGTTCCTCATGTTCTCAAGTCCAATTAACTGAGAAGTGTGTTGACACATGATTTTTAATCACATTTTCTCTTTAAAAATTAATAGAAAATCCAAAAAAATTCATAAAATTACAAAATCTACTTGGAAGCCTTGGCCAAGTCCAAATAATCAATTTTGAATAAAAAGTGACTTTTCATTTTTTCGTATTTTTTTAATATTTTTCGAAAATACAAAAATATTGAAAATTCGGGAATAATACTATTTGAGGCCACAAAAATACAAAAATAGTCAATATTTTTATTTTAAATCCATTTCATGTTGGCCATTGCAAATTCAAAAAATACAATTTGGGATCATGTGTTCCTTCACGAGCATAATCTCAATCGAGCCCAAAAAAATCCAATTTGAGTCATTTTATTTTTATTTTTCACTTTTAGGAGTTGTGAAATTGTACTCTAATAGTCTAATTTTTCATCTTGATCCAATTATGCCCAAAATAACTCAATTTTGCAAAAGGGCCTTAGTTGAATTTTGCATGTTTTCATCGGCAAGAAATAAGCTTAAATTTGACAAGCATTGAACTAGACATGAGGTGAACTTCGACCAAGCATAGGAAAAGTGTGTCGAAAATTGTGTGGAGATTTAGACTTAAATAAATATTTCTCCAGGGATTGAATGACAAATACTTAAATCTCAAGGACTGGTGTGGAAATACCTAATACTTGAGGGATTATTTTATAAATAACTAAAACAAGAGTTAGTGGAGAAATTAGAATAGAAAAGGAAAGATGGAGAAGAGGAGATGGAGAAGGGAAGATGGAGAGAGGAGATAGAGAAGATAGATGAGAAATTATAGGAATAAAAAGAGAAAATGGAGATGAAGAAGAGTTAGTGAGAAATTAGAATAAGAGATAGATGAGTGGGGTATAAAAGGAGGAAAAACGGAGTTTGGAGGGGAGGATTTTTTGGAGAGAAAATTTTGAAAGTTTAAGAGGTTTTTTGGAGATTGAAGAAAAATTAGAGAGAAAAAAAATAAAAAGAGAGAGAATTCTTTTCCAAAGAGACTATTAAAGATGGTGGGAGTTCAAAACTAGGTGTTACCATTACCAATTTCTCTACCGATCAACACAAGTCACGAGTTCATCCCCGTCATTCAAGCGGCAATTTTGATCCACAAGGTGATACGAGGTCTGAATTCCGCAATCAAATGCGTCAAATCAGGTAACGACCCTAACCATTAAAATCTTCGATAATGCCGTTGTCTAAATGACTTGATTAAATTTTCATTATGCCGTGTCATATTCATATGTCGTTATATCCACCTGTCGTATTCGTATTGCAATTTTCTGCACTTTTCGCTTAAAAGATCCGAATCCTAGATTGCGGTAGGTTTTGTCCCCTACTTAGTGGTGTAAAAATCTCTTGTATTCCACCTCTTATATTTTGATTTCTTTATTATCAAACCTAGAATTGGTGAGCAGAGCCACCTGCTGGAGGTTCTTTATTTACTGCTTTCGTTATTCTATTTTCTGCAGTTTAATTTTTGTATTATAAAACCCCAGAATTGGTGGACATAGCTACCTGCTGGAGGTTCTTTATTTACTGCTTTCTTTATTCTATTTTCTGCAGTTTAATTTCCGTATTATTAAACCCCAAAATTATTGGGCCGAGATATCTACTGAAGGTTCTTTATTTACTGTTTTCTGTATTCTATTTTATGCATTTTGATTTATACACTATCGAATCCCAGAAATGGTAGGCCGAGCCACCTGCTGGAAGTTTTTTATTTACTGCTTTCTATACTCTATTTTTTTGCGTTTTGGTTTCTACATTATCAAACCCAGATCGGTAGGCCGAGCCACCTACTGGAGGCTGTAACACGGCACAGAATCGTTAGCTCACTCCCTCTTTCAACTTTAGGGAATTTTTAATGCTTGCCTTTATATACTGCGTTTTATATCGTATCTTTTAATATTATGTTTATATTTAGAATATTTTGCATCGTCAGTCTTATTTAATTCGAAAATACCAAAAAAGTCATTCATGTGCATTTCATATAGTATAGTTCATGCATACTTTACCATGCCGCATATGTATTCGTATTGTGATTTTCTATATTTTTTTTATATGAACCTCAGATCACGGTAGGTTTTGCCTCCTACTTGGTGGTGTAAAGGTTTTATGTATTATGTTGACGGGTTTCGTGATACGCATGTCATATTCATACGTCTTTGAATTCGCAAGTTGTATTCGTACGTCTTCGTATCTGCATAATCGTATTCGCATGTCACGTACGTACGTCGTATTCGTATTGTCATTAATTCATGCATATTCATTAAAAAAAATTCTAAAGAAAAAATTCTAAAAATTAGGAAATGGGCAATTTCGACTGGCCAATCCTATTTTGATGATTTTCCTTCCCGATCTTTTCAAAATGACGATTTTACCCCTTATAGGAAAATTATCTTGAAAAATTTCAAAAAATTTAGAAACCCCCAAAACTAGGAAACAGGTCATTTCGTCTGGCCAATCCTATTTTTGATGATTTATTCGCGTGTTATGTCCGCATGTCCGCGTTCATATGTCGCATCCGCGTGTTTGCGCTCGCATGCTGTATTTGTATATGCACGTTCGTATGCTGTATTTGTGTGTACACGTTTACATGTCACGTACGTTCACGTTTGCATGTCATATTTGCATATCCATACTTGCATATTCATGATTGCATGTCCGCGTTCGCATGTATACGTTCGCGTGTCTATATTTGCATATTTACGTTGTGCTTATCCATGCACTCATTATCATTCATGCATTCCATCTAAAAAGTGAAAAAAAAAAAAGAACATCTCACTAGAGCCTGAGGAGTAAACCAGCCTGAGTTGCCAATTAGGATATCCATGGAATTAAGGTATCGAAAATGCATTAGTTTTAATTAACTAGTGTAACCAAGTCCCCGAACTCATAATCTCTGGTTCATAGAAGTAATTAGTTCTCCTGCTAATTTACTTAGGTTTTTAATCGACCTACCAAAGAATGATTAGTGTCGACTTCAAATTCTAAAATTATTTGAACAAAAAAAAAATCAAAGTTGGGATTCAATAAGGTTTGGAAGAGTCCGTATTAGGTTAGTCAATCTAATTAACCTGATAATCCGTTAACCTGTGAATTTTCCATCGATCAAAGAAATTTTTAGGTCGCGACAAAGTGATGCTTGAATTCATGTTGAACTTAAAGTCAAAGAATTTCTCCGTTAGGAGAGTTTTAGAGAGCTCCTCTTATTTTTGGAACTGAGTGTTCAAGTGATCCCATATCTCTTTCACCATCTTATACTCACTATAATCATAGCTAGATGAGGATTTAGAGAGTTCAACAAGTAATCTTTACAAAATCTTCATCTTTGTTCCATTGATATTCATCCACATCTTCGATGGTAGATACAAGTATTTCACGTTCTTTCATGCCAAATTGAACATGTAATTTCCAACCATGAAATTCAGTAACATCAAATGATTGCAGCCTATAATATTATAGGAACTACGCTTTGCTATTTAATCAAAGCGAAGTGTTAGAAAGAGTGCACCTTGGAGTCTTCAGAGTCACAAAGTCGAATAAAGCCCTTGACCTGAATCAAACTACTCTGTAAAGGTGGAATTTGCCAAAATAGACCCCAATAATGGATCCGTAGTGCCCAAAAGTCTTAAGATGAACTGCTCTCGTCCCAGAAACTCGCTGGAAATTTTTTATTATTGTATCCCTGCCGTTCAATCTCCGTTTGACACGAGTGATCACTCAAAACGTTTGTATCGACGAGTAGAACAAAGTCCAAGTGGTTTCACCCTTTGAAATTGGCTATAATTTTTGGGTTTTTGAATCAAAGAATTCAGCGCTCTGAGTTTCAACTCAGATCCCGGCTAATCTGACCATCGAAATCAAAGTAAATTACACCTACGAGTTCATCTTGACAAGATCTTCAAGTAGATACCTTACTCGCTTAAATCTGACATACAATTATAATACTTCAAGATTGTTGGAGGTTATGAGTTTGAGAGAATAGATGGCGTTTCGGGTGCTTGAAGTATTATACCGAGAGATATCAAGTTTGGAATATTTAACAGTATTACCTCAAGTGTAGGAAACCCTAAAGTTAATATGCGAGCTATTAGGCTCCATCTCATAATCATGCTTTCACCTATTTGGGCTTGTATGTGAACATATTATTTGGATTATATATATTAGTAATATATCCAACAGATGACATTGATTTGGCAGAGACTTTATCCCTGGAGAATCAATAAAAGGTAAAGATGTCAGGGTGATGGATAGTTGCAATATGCCCCTACAATGATAGAACTTGATTCAATGGCACTGTGCACATTTACAACGATGTCATGGCCACAACATTTTGTGAACCGCCGGTTTCAATTCAGGGGGAACCGAAACTAACCTCTTAAATGGCAGTTTTGGTTCCAATTCTGAACCTCCGGTTTCAATTCCGATTTCGGTTACCATTTTTGAGTTTAAAAATTAAATTGTAATCAAATTGGGGGGGAAAGGGAAGGAGATGGGGCTTGAACTTAATGAATTATTATTATGTGCTTATATATTTTCTTGGGAATAGAAGAATCGAAACCTATGTAGTTCTCTTACTTTTGATAATCCATACTTATCTCATCATCAATCGTCGCTGCCCATTTCGATGCTGACATCGGTGGCATCTTCATCATTAAAGAATTCGACTTTATTATTGTGATCTATCTTTTGTTGTTTATATTGAGTTTTTATCTAATCATCAATACAATCTTGAGCCTCCATCGAATCGGGAGCTAATCTTGAACGTTGTTCGTTCATAATATTGTCTCCAACGCTAAATGTTTGCTCTACCACAACTGTCGAATAAAGGGTTGTTAAATTTTATTTTGCAATTAGAGCAAGAATTGAATATTGGGTGGATTGTCTCTTCCACCAATTTAATATTGTGAAATCTGTGCTACATTCAGATTCATCAAACTCAAAGAAACAATTAGACAGTTCTCTATTTCAGAATTACTTTCTAGTACTCCATTTTGTTTTTTTTCCTATGCAATAGAAGTTGGTACCCTTTAATAATTTTACCTAATATTCCACTTTGTAAGTCACTAGATTGAAAAGATCTACTATCACCTAGACTATTTGTACTATAAAATTCATTATATAATTCTATTATTATATTTTAATCATTGCTTGTATAGTTTTTAACATTTATCGCATCAATTAAATGTAACATTCATAATACATATTCAAATAATCACCTAAACTATCTAATTTACAACGTGGATAAAAACACAAGCAATTAAATAAATAATAGGAATTTTCCTATAATATGTAGCTATTTTGTTCATATTTTTCTAATAGTGTCACTTAATTTATCATCATTTTTATTTTCTTCAAAAATCCAACAATATTAATACATTCTATTAAAAAAAAATAAATGCATAGTAAGATAATAAACAATGGACAAAGTATACGTTCAATCATTATAACATTTTAAAATATCTATTTTTTTTGGCAATATCCCATTTTGTGGGTATAAATTAATTTGAGTTATATTATCTGAATAAAAGTACATAGTAAATTTTTATATGCAAAAAATCATTAAGCACTCGTAAGTAGAAATTCCAACGATCTAGAACGTCTCTTGGAAATCTTTTTGATTTTTTTTTCTATTTGCTCTACAAAATAAAATTTTAATCATTCTTTCATTATTTGGAAATGCTTCCATAAAAATTGAATTGCTTTTTATTGGATTAAGAAAAATATCAAGAATTTTTAAACCATCTTATACACATAAATTTAAACATGACAAGCACATCTAACGTGAAAAAAATTATCCACCAAAAAAAGATAATTTAACAATTGAAATGATATTTGCCACGACATTATCAAAATCAATTAAAAAATTTATTAAGTAAATAATATTCTTCTAAAATTTTTCTAATTAATCTATAAATATTAGAGAAAACTTCAAAAAGGGCCTCAAGTGCTTTCATTTTCTCAATTAAGGGCCTGAAGTAGACTTTGTTTCAAAGAAGGGCCTGAAGTGGCTATACTTGTTTCAAATAAGGGCCTGAACTCACCGGCCGGCCGACCGGCCAAATTTTTCGGCCAATTAGGGGTATTTTTGTTAAAATATAATTTTAACCTAATTTCATTAGTTAAATTAAATTAAAAATTAAAAAAAAACTAAAATAAGAAAAAAAAAAAGAAAACCCAGGCGGGAGGGGGCTGCCCTCCCGCCTGTGGCTGCCGCCCCCACGCCGGAGGGGCGGCGGCCACTGTCGTCGGGGTAGCCGGCCCTCGCCCAGCTTTGGGGGCACGCCGCCAAGGGTCGGCGACGGTCGCCCCGCGGTGGTTGGGGCGACCGTCGTCGACCAGTGGCGGCGCGCCCCCAAAGCTGGGCGAGGGTCGGCGACCCTCGCCCAGATCTGGGAGAGGGTCGCGGCCCTCTCCCGGCTCTGGCGAGGGCCTGGTGGCCCTCGCCAGAGCCGGGAGAGGGCCGCGACCCTCTCCCAGATCTGGGCGAGGGTCGCCGACCCTCGCCCAGCTTTGGGGGCGCGCCGCCACTGGTCGACGACGGTCGCCCAACCACCGCGGGGCGACCGTCGCCGACCCTTGCGGCGTGCCCCCAAAGCTGGGCGAGGGCCGGCTACCCCGACGACAGTGGCCGCCGCCCCTCCGGCGTGGGGGCGGCAGCCACAGGCGGGAGGGCAGCCCCCTCCCGCCTGGGTTTTCTTTTTTTTTTTTCTTATTTTTAGTTTTTTTTTTAATTTTTAATTTAATTTAACTAATGAAATTAGGTTAAAATTATATTTTTAACAAAATACCCCTAATTGGCCGAAAAATTTGGCCGGTCGGCCGCCGGTGAGTTCAGGCCCTTATTTGAAACAAGTATAGCCACTTCAGGCCCTTCTTTGAAACAAAGTCTACTTCAGGCCCTTAATTGAGAAAATGAAAGCACTTGAGGCCCTTTTTTGAAGTTTTCTCTAATATTTATAGATTAATTAGAAAAATTTTAGAAGAATATTATTTACTTAATAAATTTTTAATTGATTTTGATAATGTCGTGGCAAATATCATTTCAATTGTTAAATTATCTTTTTTTGGTGGATAATTTTTTTCACGTTAGATGTGCTTGTCATGTTTTAAATTTATGTGTATAAGATGGTTTAAAAATTCTTGATATTTTTCTTAATCCAATAAAATGGCAATTCAATTTTTATGGAAGCATTTCCAAATAATGAAAGAATGATTAAAATTTTATTTTGTAGAGCAAATAGAAAAAAAAATCAAAAGATTTCCAAGAGACGTTCTAGATCGTTGGAATTCTACTTACGAGTTGCTTAATGATTTTTTGCATATAAAATTTACTATGTACTTTTATTTCAGATAATATAACTCAAATTAATTTATACCCACAAAATGGGATATTTGCCAAAAAAATAGATATTTTAAATGTTATAATGATTGAACGTATACTTTGTCCATTGTTTATTATCTTACTATGCATTTATTTTTTTTTAATAGAATGTATTAATATTGTTGGATTTTTTTGAAGAAAATAAAAATGATGATAAATTAAGTGACACTATTAGAAAAATATGAACAAATAGCTACATTATTATAGGAAAATTCCTATTATTTATTTAATTGCTTGTGTTTTTTATCCACGTTGTAAATTAGATAGTTTAGGTGATTATTTGAATATGTATTATGAATGTTTACATTTAATTGATGCGATAAATGTTAAAACTATACAAGCAATGATTAAAAATATAATAATAGAATTATATAATGAATTTTATAGTACAAATAGTCTAGGTGATAGTAGATCTTTTCAATCTAGTGACTTACAAAGTGGAATATTAGGTAAAATTATTAAAGGGTACCAACTTCTATTGCATAGGAAAAAAACAAAATGGAGTACTAGAAAGTAATTCTGAAATAGAGAACTGTCTAATTGTTTCTTTTGAGTTTGATGAATCTGAATGTAGCACAGATTTCACAATATTAAATTGGTGGAAGAGACAATCCACCCAATATTCAATTCTTGCTCTAATTGCAAAATAAAATTTAACAACCCTTTATTCGACAGTTGTGGTAGAGCAAACATTTAGCGTTGGAGACAATATTATGAACGAACAACGTTCAAGATTAGCTCCCGATTCGATGGAGGCTCAAGATTGTATTGATGATTAGATAAAAACTCAATATAAACAACAAAAGATAGATCACAATAATAAAGTCGAATTCTTTAATGATGAAGATGCCACCGATGTCAGCATCGAAATGGGCAGCGACGATTGATGATGAGATAAGTATGGATTATCAAAAGTAAGAGAACTACATAGGTTTCGATTCTTCTATTCCCAAGAAAATATATAAGCACATAATAATAATTCATTAAGTTCAAGCCCCATCTCCTTCCCTTTTCCCCCCCAATTTGATTACAATTTAATTTTTAAACTCAAAAATGGTAACCGAAATCGGAATTGAAACCGGAGGTTCAGAATTGGAACCAAAACTGCCATTTAAGAGGTTAGTTTCGGTTCCCCCTGAATTGAAACCGGCGGTTCACAAAATGTTGTGGCCATGACATCGTTGTAAATGTGCACAGTGCCATTGATCAAGTTCTATCATTGTAGGGGCATATTGCAACTATCCATCACCCTGACATCTTTACCTTTTATTGATTCTCCAGGGATAAAGTCTCTGCCAAATCAATGTCATCTGTTGGATATATTACTAATATATATAATCCAAATAATATGTTCACATACAAGCCCAAATAGGTGAAAGCATGATTATGAGATGGAGCCTAATAGCTCGCATATTAACTTTAGGGTTTCCTACACTTGAGGTAATACTGTTAAATATTCCAACTTGATATCTCTCGGTATAATACTTCAAGCACCCGAAACGCCATCTATTCTCTCAAACTCATAACCTCCAACAATCTTGAAGTATTATAATTGTATGTCAGATTTAAGCGAGTAAGGTATCTACTTGAAGATCTTGTCAAGATGAACTCGTAGGTGTAATTTACTTTTGATTTCGATGGTCAGATTAGCCGGGATCTGAGTTTGAAACTCAGAGCGCTGAATTCTTTGATTCAAAACCCAAAAATTATAGCCAATTTCAAAGGGTGAAACCACTTGGACTTTGTTCTACTCGTCGATACAAACGTTTTGAGTGATCACTCGTGTCAAACGGAGATTGAACGGCAGGGATACAATAATAAAAAATTTCCAGCGAGTTTCTGGGGACGAGAGCATTCATCTTAAGACTTTTGGGCACTACGGATCCATTATTGGGGTCTATTTTGGCAAATTCCACCTTTACAGAGTAGTTTGATTCAGGTCAAGGGCTTTATTCGACTTTGTGACTCTGAAGACTCCAAGGTGCACTCTTTCTAACACTTCGCTTTGATTAAATAGCAAAGCGTAGTTCCTATAATATTATAGGCTGCAATCATTTGATGTTACTGAATTTCATGGTTGGAAATTACATGTTCAATTTGGCATGAAAGAACGTGAAATACTTGTATCTACCATCGAAGATGTGGATGAATATCAATGGAACAAAGATGAAGATTTTTGTAAAGATTACTTGTTGAACTCTCTAAATCCTCATCTAGCTATGATTTATAGTGAGTATAAGATGGTGAAAGAGATATGGGATCACTTGAACACTCAGTTCCAAAAATAAGAGGAGCTCTCTAAAACTCTCCTAACGGAGAAATTCTTTGACTTTAAGTTCAACATGAATTCAAGCATCACTTTGTCGCGACCTAAAAATTTCTTTGATCGATGGAAAATTCACAGGTTAACGGATTATCAGGTTAATTAGATTGACTAACCTAATACGGACTCTTCCAAACCTTATTGAATCCCAACTTTGATTTTTTTTTGTTCAAATAATTTTAGAATTTGAAGTCGACACTAATCATTCTTTGGTAGGTCGATTAAAAACCTAAGTAAATTAGCAGGAGAACTAATTACTTCTATGAACCAGAGATTATGAGTTCGGGGACTTGGTTACACTAGTTAATTAAAACTAATGCATTTTCGATACCTTAATTCCATGGATATCCTAATTTGGCAACTCAGGCTGGTTTACTCCTCAGGCTCTAGTGAGATGTTTCTTTTTTTTTTTTCACTTTTTAGATGGAATGCATGAATGATAATGAGTGCATGGATAAGCACAACGTAAATATGCAAATATAGACACGCGAACGTATACATGCGAACGCGGACATGCAATCATGAATATGCAAGTATGGATATGCAAATATGACATGCAAACGTGAACGTACGTGACATGTAAACGTGTACACACAAATACAGCATACGAACGTGCATATACAAATACAGCATGCGAGCGCAAACACGCGGATGCGACATATGAACGCGGACATGCGGACATAACACGCGAATAAATCATCAAAAATAGGATTGGCCAGACGAAATGACCTGTTTCCTAGTTTTTGGGGTTTTTCTAAATTTTTTGAAATTTTTCAAGATAATTTTCCTATAAGGGGTAAAATCGTCATTTTGAAAAGATCGGGAAGGAAAATCATCAAAATAGGATTGGCCAGTCGAAATTGCCCATTTCCTAATTTTTAGAATTTTTTCTTTAGAATTTTTTTTAATGAATATGCATGAATTAATGACAATACGAATACGACGTACGTACGTGACATGCGAATACGATTATGCAGATACGAAGACGTACGAATACAACTTGCGAATTCAAAGACGTATGAATATGACATGCGTATCACGAAACCCGTCAACATAATACATAAAACCTTTACACCACCAAGTAGGAGGCAAAACCTACCGTGATCTGAGGTTCATATAAAAAAAATATAGAAAATCACAATACGAATACATATGCGGCATGGTAAAGTATGCATGAACTATACTATATGAAATGCACATGAATGACTTTTTTGGTATTTTCGAATTAAATAAGACTGACGATGCAAAATATTCTAAATATACATAATATTAAAAGATACGATATAAAACGCAGTATATAAAGGCAAGCATTAAAAATTCCCTAAAGTTGAAAGAGGGAGTGAGCTAACGATTTCTGTGCCGTGTTACAGCCTCCAGTAGGTGGCTCGGCCTACCGATTCTGGGGTTTGATAATGTAGAAACCAAAACGCAAAAAAATAGAGTATAGAAAGCAGTAAATAAAAAACTTCCAGCAGGTGGCTCGGCCTACCATTTCTGGGATTCGATAGTGTATAAATCAAATGCATAAAATAGAATACAGAAAACAGTAAATAAAGAACCTTCAGTAGATATCTCGGCCCAATAATTTTGGGGTTTAATAATACGGAAATTAAACTGCAGAAAATAGAATAAAGAAAGCAGTAAATAAGAACCTCCAGCAGGTAGCTATGTCCACCAATTCTGGGGTTTTATAATACAAAAATTAACTGCAGAAAATAGAATAACGAAAGCAGTAAATAAAGAACCTCCAGCAGGTGGCTCTGCTCACCAATTCTAGGTTTGATAATAAAGAAATCAAAATATAAGAGGTGGAATACAGAGATTTTTACACCACTAAGTAGGGACAAAACCTACCGCAATCTAGGATTCGGATCTTTTAAGCGAAAAGTGCAGAAAATTGCAATACGAATACGACAGGTGGATATAACGACATATGAATATGACACGGCATAATGAAAATTTAATCAGTCATTTAGACAACGGCATTATCGAAGATTTTAATGGTTAGGGTCGTTACCTGATTTGACGCATTTGATTGCGGAATTCAGACCTCGTATCACCTTGTGGATCAAAATTGCCGCTTGAATGACGGGGATGAACTCGTGACTTGTGTTGATCGGTAGAGAAATTGGTAATGGTAACACCTAGTTTTGAACTCCCACCATCTTTAATAGTCTCTTTTGGAAAAGAATTCTCTCTCTTTTTATTTTTTTTCTCTCTAATTTTTCTTCAATCTCCAAAACCCTCTTAAACTTTCAAAATTTTCTCTCCAAAAAATCCTCCCCTCCAAACTCCGTTTTTCCTCCTTTTATACCCCACTCATCTATCTCTTATTCTAATTTCTCCACTAACTCTCTTCATCTCCATTTTCTCTTTTTTATTCCTATATTTTTTCTTCATCTATTCTTCTCTATCTCCTCTTCTCCATCTTCCCTTCTCCATCTCCTCTTCTCCATCTTTCCTTTTCTATTCTAATTTCTCCACTAACTCTTGTTTTAGTTATTTATAAAATAATCCCTCAAGTATTAGGTATTTCCACACCAGTCCTTGAGATTTTAAGTATTTGTCATTCAATCCCTGGAGAAAATTTTATTTAAGTCTAATCTCCACACAATTTTCGACACACTTTTCCTATGCTTGGTCGAAGTTCACCTCATGTCTAGTTCAATTGCTTGTCAAATTTAAGCTTATTTCTTGCCGATGAAAACATGCAAATTCAACTAAGGCCCTTTTGCAAAATTGAGTTATTTTGGGCATAATTGGATCAAGATGAAAATTTAGACTATTAGAGTACAATTTCACAACTCCTAAAAGTGAAAAATAAAAATAAAATGACTCAAATTGGATTTTTTTGGGCTCGATTTGAGATTATGCTCGTGAAGGAACACATGATCCCAATTGTATTTTTTGAATTTGCAATGGCCAACATGAAAATGGATTTAAAATAAAAATATTGACTATTTTTGTATATTTTTGTGGCCTCAAATAGTATTATTCCCGAATTTTCAATATTTTTGTATTTTCGAAAATATTAAAAAAATACGAAAAAATGAAAAGTCACTTTTTATTCAAAATTGATTATTTGGACTTGGCCAAGGCTTCCAAAGTAGATTTTGTAATTTTATGAATTTTTTTGGATTTTCTATTAATTTTTTAAAGAGAAAATGTGATTAAAAATCATGTGTCAACACACTTCTCAGTTAATTGGACTTGAGAACATGAGGAACAAGCTGAAAAATGATAAATCTGATATGTCTGATAATCTCTTCATCAATCTTGTATTGAATAAGTTACCTGTTGAATGGAGTTCTTTCAAGACTGAAGTGTACAGATTGAAAGAACAAATGAAACTAGATGAATTAAAGAGGTATATTTACATTAAGGATCAAAACAGTACTAGAAAGAGTTGGGGACAAGTAGGACAACAAAAGTCAATTGTCAACTTAGTTTCACATTCCAATAAGCCTCAGAAAAGGTCCAAGTCACAAAAAGTGAATCCTCTTCACAGTTATAGGCTAAAAAAGACTATCTTCAAAGGAAGAATAGAGGAAAGCATCATAACTCTAAAAAGTGAGGTCACTAGGTAACAGAGTGTAGACTACTAAAGAAGCCAAAGAATAGCACATCACAAAATGAGGCTAATATGCTAATTAGGGAATCTGAACCTCAAGCCTTCATTGAAATGATGAAAAATAGAAAGGCTAGTTTCTCTTTTGAGTGGTGGTTGGATAGTAGCGCTACTCGTCATGTTGCAAATTACAAGAACCTACTCACTGAGTTCAAAAGAGTAAAAAAACACCATGGAAAATTGCAATGGTGGTGAGACAAAAGTGACTTATGCTGGAACTGCAAATTTGGTGTTTTCTTTGTGTAAATTGCTAACACTGAAACATTTTAAGGTACTACCTTTACTTAAAAAGAATTTGATATCTATGAGCTTACTTGATAAAGCTGTTATGTCTTTTTCAACTATAAATGATAGAATAACTTTATCTGTTAACTCGTGTTATTTCGGTTGTGCATTCATGATTAATGGTATGTACATGTTGAGTTTAGATACTGATAGCATAAGCCATGTAAGTTCTACGCTGATTGATCCAAAGTTGTTACACAATAGATTTGGACATGTGTACTATAGGAAAATGCAATATCTAGCTAAAAAC
>JAGVVM010003617.1:0-32727 GCA_019149425.1 Psidium friedrichsthalianum
GATGGTACCCTTGAAAGGTATAAAGCTCGGTTGGTTGCCAAAGGATTCACTTGGACTTATGGCATCGATTACTTTGAGACCTTCGCTCCAGTTGCAAAATTAAATACTGTCAGAGTGCTCCTATCACTTGCACCCAACCTTGACTGGCCTCTACAACAACTAGATGCGAAGAATGCATTTATGAATGGAGATTTGGAGGAAGAAGTTTACATGGATTCCCACCGGGCTTTGATAGGAGGTTTCGATCAAAGGTTTGCAAATTGAAGAAGTCTCTATATGGACTGAAACAGTCACCGAGGGCCTGGTTTGAGAAGTTCACTCAGTCTGTAAAGAAACAAGGGTATGTTCAAGGACAAGCTGATCATACCATGTTTGTAAAGCACTCTCGTGATGGGAAGATTGCAATTCTGATAGTGTATGTGGACGACATCATTCTCACCGGGAATGATATTGCCGAGATGAACAGGTTGAAAAATGTTTGGCTTCTGAATTTGAGATCAAGGACTTGGGAACTCTAAGGTATTTCCTAGGAATGGAGGTGGCTCGGTCAAAAAAGGGCATAGCAATTTCACAAAGGAAATATGTCTTGGATCTTTTAAAGGAGACTGGAATGAGTGGTTGTAGACCGACAGAAACTCCAATAGATCCTAATTAGAAACTTGGAGATGACAAGGATGAGGTTCTTGTTGATACATCGAGATACCATAAGCTCATAGGTAAACTGATCTATTTATCACATACTCGGCCAGATATTGCCTTTGCCGTGAGTATGGTAAGCCAATTTATGCATTCTCCCTATGAAAAACATCTTGAATCTGTGTATAGGATCCTGAGATACCTAAAGAGCATACCTAGCAAAGGTCTACTATTCAAAAAGTCGACTCAACAGGAAATTGAAGCATACACTGATGCAGATTGGGCAGGGTCAATTACTGACAGAAGGTCGACTTCAGGATATTGTACATATGTATGGGGGAACTTGGTTACTTGGCGAAGTAAGAAGCAGAATGTGGTGGCACGAAGTAGTGCAGAAGCAGAATACCGAGCAAGGGCCCATGGAGTCTGTGAGATGTTGTGGCTAACACGAGTACTAGAAGAACTTCAAGTGCCAGTGAAAATGCCTATGAAGTTGTACTGTGACAACAAGGTTGCAATCAACATTGCACATAATCCAGTGCAACATGATAGAACTAAGCATGTTGAGATTGACAGGCACTTTATCAAGGAGAAGATTGATGCAGGAGCTATTTGTATGCCATTTGTGCCAACAACACAACAAATAGCTGATATTCTTACGAAGGGACTATTTAGGCCTAACTTCGAGTCTCTCATTAGCAAGATGGGAATGATAGATATTTACGCACCAACTTGAGGGGGGGTGTCGAAGAATCAAGAGAAGATCTCGGGAAATCAGGAGAAAATCTTGGGATATGATTTTAATTTGTTTCCATTTACTTTTATTACTGAATGCTCTAAATTAAGAGGTAGATCATTAGAATTAGGAAGTAGGAAATCTTTTCCTTTTCTGCTTTTATTTTCTCCCTATTGTACAGCTATCCTAGACTTTATTTATATGTAATGTTCGCTGTAACAACCATCAGAAAATAAGAAATAGAAGAAACTACTTTCTTCTTTGAAATTCTCACAGGGGGATAGGGAGGGAGAGAATCTTGTCCGATACCTGAAAAGCTGAGGCGTTCGCTTTGCAAGCAAACCAATTGCTTGAAAAGCAAATGTTTTTGTGTCCTTGGCATTAGAATCTACATGAACAGAAAAAATAGGTATTC
Organism: Psidium friedrichsthalianum; assembly: GCA_019149425.1. Lineage (NCBI taxonomy): Eukaryota > Viridiplantae > Streptophyta > Magnoliopsida > Myrtales > Myrtaceae > Psidium > Psidium friedrichsthalianum. Next base: position 1,788 of record JAGVVM010003617.1, read on the forward strand.
ATGAACTAAATGCTTGCTGGATTTTAATCTTAAAAGATAACTGAAAGAAATACAATCAAGGGAACTCTGTTGCATGCTGAGATCACCTGATTCAGAACTTGAATAACCATCAAGTGTCTTCAGAATTCCACCAAGGATAACAGGGCCCATCAGATTCAACTGATCAAGCTTTGCCTGAGAAAGATATAATTCAATTGGCAAAAGACATCAATCCACTAATAAAAAGATATTCCAACAGTAGAATAACAAGATAAACTGCTAATATCATTGTGAAAGTTGGTTATCATTTTTTTTCAAGTTTAGTTGTATTAAGTTAGTGTCTTAGTTCCTTACCCAAAAAAAAAAAAGTTAGCACTGTAAAAAATGGCTAAAGTGACATCACTGCAAATGCCTTCAGATACTTTCTTATGAAAAGAAGAGACTTATTGACATATGCATTCAGATATTTCCCAGGTACAAGTTACAAAAATAAGAAGGGCCCCATAAACACATTACTCTGGTTATTTGGGGTTCCACATTAAGAAGCTGGAGCCATTAGTCTCTCCATCAGATCAATAAACAGTGAGCACTTGCTAGACACATCATACCTGGATATTTTATCTTGCATTTTACCTAAGAAGTCACTTCTGGATGCTTCAACTTTTTTAACATTTCATTAGGTAGCATTATTCCCCGTCTTCTCTTTCCTTAGAGCCTTCGAGGGTGTGTTAAGTTTGGAAGAGGCAGTCTTTGAATTGAGGCAGTAGACCAATTTAACTTTATCGCAGTTAAATTGAATGCTTTAGCAAAACCCCACAATCTAAGTACTTAGTGGAGTTTAACTAAGAGGTTGAGCATAAGATAGGAACTATGGTGAATGGCATCCCTTACATGCTTGAATACCCAAACAGTGAATTCCATTCCCAACTGCTTCAATCTTGTGGTGGTACCCTGTCCTATAACATCATGATTTCAGATGTATCAGCACAAAAAAGAATTATCACATACAGAAAATATTATCATGAAAAAGGAGGGCTAAATAGTACATGTACACCATAAAATAGAATTCTAAACAGAAGCATCCATATCTATATACGCCAAGTTAAACAGGAAGGAAAAAATGTAGAATCATTCAAACCAGAAAAGGCATATAATGCATAGAAAAGGACAGCCTAAATCAGCAACTGTCAAGAAACTATGGTTTTACCTTAGCTACTAATTATTTTGCAGTAGGACCCGTGAAATACCAGATACAGACTTTATTCAAATGAAACAACCTTCTATAAAAGAAGTTGTGCTCATCAATTATATCACACAAAGCCAAGGAGATAACTATAACCTCAGAGTACACAGGACAGATACTTCACACCTATAACGAGGTAGCAAACTTCAACATATAAAATCACAAATCTACTACAGCTTGTGGCTTTGAACATCCTCATGCATCAGTCAAAGGCACAAAATATTCAAAGAGGACGCTACCACAGAAAACAGGTCAGATGCCAAATCAGTACACTTATTTTGGCACAACAGGAAACTAAAAAGAGTTTCTTATTGGACAGCCAAGACATCCCCCAACTGCCCCCCGCCAAAGTATTCTCATCAAACACACATTCATTTTGAGCAGGTGTTGGTACTTGATCACAATGGATATCGCCCCATAGACCATCACCAGCCTTATTTCTATTGTAGCATTTGCCTGTCTGCTGAAATGACATTTCCACAGACACAAATGCTAGCGCACTTCTTTCCATCTTGCTCTTACATTTTGGGTAACATTTTCACACACCCTTCTGTTACATCATAAAATAGACCCAGATATATGATTAGCTCGCTATCAGGCATTTTCCTCTCTCCCTTCTCACCACAACCGCATGTAAATCTCACTACAACTTGCACTTCATAGACACTCTCTTTTATTGCTTCATCTAACTTTGCTACTACTCAGACATGTAGTTACTCTTATGAATCTCTCCAAATATGGCTTAAATTGCTATATTATCATATTGGAAAAGTCTAGTCCATTTTGTAAGATAAACTGAAGGAGGAGGGTTTTGAAGAAGCCCCTAGTACCATAGATGCACCCAAATATGCACTGCAAAGTCGATGGAAAACTGTTCGCTGCAGCAATTGACCGACAAAAGACAGACATCAATCTTGCTTTTAAGGCTGAATTGGCAGGAGCAATTCTAGAATCCGGTGCATCACTCTCAGCTCCAGTAGAACCTGCACAACATGCAAATAATACAACATTGAGGGGATATGAGGCATAATGGAGAAACGAAAATAACTGATGTTTTACTTCTTAATGGCACCGATAATTTTCACATGATCTCCTTTAAACGTTCTAAAATTGGGAGACCCCCTTATCCTTATCTAAGATTTAAATGTTCTAAAACTCCCCCTCGCATGTAAATTGGGATTAGGTTTAAAGACCAAATTGCAGAGATTGACCAAGAATTCAAATGTAAATAAGGGGCCATGGAGAATTAACAGAGGACTTCTCACGCTCATGTCTTTTAGGCATTGCAAGCATACTGCCAACTTATAAAAAACTTAAGCAATTGGATGAAAGTGTAACCATGGTATATAAATGCTATTACAAGTGTAAATTATGGTTAGAGGTTTGGAATATTCAGGTTACTGAAAAGATTTTGCAATATCTCTGTAATTATGTATAGGTGCGGTACCCCTGAGTAATCGTTCTCATAAACTTCTCTGATTATGCTTTAACAAAAATGTTATGATAACGGCCATGCAGATTTCGCTTGAATAATGAATTACTTACATCATGGTTCTAGAGATCGGAATTTCAAAATACCAGCATCATTCTATGGTTAATGACTGCACAAATTAATTGGCCACAAAAGTTTCATACCTTCCTCATGAACTTTTATAATTTTTCTTTAGAAAAATGCCAAAAAATAACGACAATGTCCATTTCACTTAATAATAAAGTACCCGAAAATGCTTCTAGAGATTCAAAATACCAGCTTCTTGTAATGTCCATGACAGCACGATCTGATTGGCCACAAAAGTTTTATGGACTGTCTCAAATGGGCGCTCGAAATGAAAATCTTATTTTTCTCCTGGTTATAGTTTTATATTTCTCACGTAGTATTACTGTTACAACAGCACCATCTGAATGATATTTTTTTCCTGAATGACAGACTTAAATCCAGCCACTTTCCAGAAAAAGAAAAGTCTCCAGAAGTTGCTGAAAGAAATATTCAGCAACAGTAAAAGGCTCATGTTAGTAAACCGAAACTGATCCTGCCACTACGAACATGAAAACGAAAATCGATACCTACAGCTTTGAAATATTAGCCAGCTCTGTATAACTTTCCTTAAAGTGGCAGGCACGACACTATTTGGATCCTTCATAGATTGGCAAGCTTGAAAAGGATTTTAGCAATGACTTTGTGAGGCAAAGGAAAATTATAATAGCCCCATAAACCTCAAAATGCTACAAGAAAAATAACTCAAATCTGGACAAGCTTTTCCTTCAAAGAAACGATGAGGCAGACTCACTCGCATTAATGGAGAAACTGACTTTACAGTGGAATATTATAGACTGTTGACCTAGGAGAAATAATCTTCAATCAAAGATGGCACATACAATCATCATTTTATTTTGCCCATATCATATCACATGCACTATAAACATGAGATGCACCACAGAAATAAGGTAAATCCATCAATATGCATGAAGGCAACAAAAGATCATTATTTAGCGAGATTCTCCTCCCGTCCTTCTTTTTCTATAAAAACTTCTCCAAACAGACATGTAAGAGAACAAAATCGTCTATGCCAAGCAAAAAACCTAAAGGAGTAATCTTCAGTAAAAGAGTCATTTCCCCAGTCCATACCATTGAAGAGTAGAAATAGTCTCTTTATAAGTGATGGATCATCGAAATTTGCACCAGAAGCCTTCTTCTTTAAAAGCTCATCCCCTCTCATTGCAACAGCCTCTTGACTGGTCCAAATCCGAACATTAAGAAACAATGAGATTCTACACGTGCACATCCATCCATAGGACAGGCCACCAAGAGAGCAAACTACAATGCCAAGATACCTGTCAGCAGTAGCAGCGAGATAGAGGGGATAAACTACTTCAGGGGTGAGCTCCATAGCTTCAACTACATTCAAAATCCCCAACTGCTTTGAGAAAAAAAAAATAACACAATTAGAATTGATCGAGAAGCCTTAGATATTTGGAGAATAATATTGCAGCTGGTGTGGCATAGGCAATGCGGATTATCCACCACACAGATATTTGCTTTATTGCTAAGATAACGTAGAATGGTTTTCAAATCATAATGACTCCACCTTTCTCATCAAAAGTGCATTACTCGTCAATTGATGTTTCCCAGTAAGACGATTAGCTTGAGCAATTGAAAGCCCAGGGGAGCTTCCTCCACTGTAAAGAAGTAACTCCTTGATCAAAAAACTGGAATAGCATCTCATACGCTGTAACATAATGCTCGGTGAGGTGATATACAAACCCTTGAGATGAAGGTTGATACAAGATATTATGAAGGCAAAATTCAATGAAACCTTCCTTATCCTGAGAATTATTTACAGCTCTATACATTGCAGCAACTTCTTCATTGACTCCAGTTGAGTGGCATTCACCAATCACCTGAAAGCATTCAACCACGTAGAAGTACATAATCAAGAAACTTCATATTGATATTAAGTAGTACATTGAACACATTATACATAAGGAAAACAAATAAAGAGAGGCTGGAAATACATCGCTAGATCAGGTATGTGCAACATTTAGAAGACAACAGGTCAGATTGACCCTAGGATTGGTTTGAACAACCATTTACAAGGACTCTAAACGAGCCAGCATAAAAGCTTGGAGTTGGTAATTGCCAAACTTGGAGTTGGTCCTCCCCAAATTATCACAAGTAAAAACTCTGTGGTAAAGACGTCATAGTATGGCTCGTTCACGATGATGCTTTCTACATTTTCTTCTCCGATAGACATTAAGACATAGAATATGAAAGAAAAAATAACATTAATCGACGTAAGAACACTCAAAACAAGAAATAGCACCAATTAATGTGCTTGAATAGTCTATAGAACTTTCCATGCTAGGAGGAATAAAGACTCTTCAAACAAACCTTTGCTGCAATTCTTAGAACAATCTCTTGATGCTGATGAGGAAGCTTTGAAAAATTGGCTGCAAGTATAGGTGCCATCATTTCTTTCTCCTGAAAAAAAAAAAAAGATCTTGTGTCAGGAATCACATGAAAGATTCTCTAGACAGGCGAGTTCAAGATAACAGCTTTTCACTTCCCAAAGAGATTTCAGATACCATAGAACATCAACAAACCTTCACATCAGTGCGGTCAAAAGCCATCTCAATATACAAAATGCAGAAGTTTTTGACAATTGATACAGCATTGGCTTCTGTGTATATTCTCCATAAATCTGACAAAGGCAGACCAATTTCAGGTTGGTGTTTCACTCTTTTATTAACATGGCTCAGGATCTCAAGAACCTGTACCAAAAGATGTATCAATCTGGTCATCCCAAATGAAATGATTTAACAAGAACAACACTGCATAACTTTGAAGTGACAAATAACACATTCAGTTCAGCATATGAGCACCTGTGCAAATGAGAAACAGTTAAAAGACACAAGAAGAGACATGACAAATGAGGAATGAGGCCAACATGGATCCATAAAGTGACAGAAGCATCATTCCATCAATACATTGTTGTATTTCGACAAGTAAATAATAATAAGATACTTACTGTTCACATTTTAGGGAATTCTACAGAATATGAACTCTAAAAAGGACCAAGAGAATAACCACCACTGTATCAGAAATCAAAGATGGTGGTAAAAGGGGGGAAAAAAACAAAAATGATACAACATTATCTTTCATTGAACCTCCTATTCTATACTAGCAGGAGCCTTTGAAACAGGAGGATTAGAAGTCTTTCCTGATATTACTTCAGAGTGGCATAATGTTTGATTCAATACGGTTGGAGAAACAGAAAACTGCCCAAGTCTCGAATTTCATAAATTTGGCCTTGTCCTACACAGTTTCCGCCAAACGCAAGTGGCAACCATCTTTTTAGAAGGATGCTTGTTATGCACCATTTACAAGGGATTAAGTCTAAATAGTATGGAAGCCAGTGGGATTGACTTAGTAGTTTCAGGAATGAACACATTTGTGGTTTAGGAGCATACATTCGATTCCCGCCAACAAATTTGCAGCTAACTTCATTTGCCAGCACCCCGGCTGCTGCTAACATCATATATGGCCCATGAGGTCAGTGGAGCATTTCATAGCACAACCACATATCTAAGATAGGTTTAACAGTATATTCAGATTAAACAGTTGCTTAGCCTAATATGATACAAGGTTAAAGAGTGACTCAAGACGAACTACATTCACAGGTGAACCCCTTCTTTCTATTCATTTATTCTTTCTTCTTGATTAGTTTAATAGGTTCCTATACATAAAAGTAACTAAAATCTTACCACACAAAGTAGTTACAAACAGCAGAGATGCTCAAAAGATTTAAATCTGTGGAACTTAATGACAGAAAAGATGCCAGACAAGGCATTACACTAGAGCAGCTACAACCCACCCTACCCACTTAAAAGAAAAGAAGAAGAAATACACCATATTCTAAAGTTTGGTAAACTATTCCCGATGGAAGCATGAGAAGAATTGCAATGTCCACCACAATACTTTTCATTTAAAATAAGCACCCTTCCCCCCCCCCCCCCCCAACAAAAAAAAAGGGAGGGGGGGGGAAGTCATGGCAATACTGACACTAGATATGTCACCCATGAGGTGTCAACAATTTCAAAAGTAAATTAAGTTCCTTCCAGCTAACAAAACTATCAAAAAAGATACATTTTCCTGTCATCGTCATTCCTTCCCACCAGCCATATAGCAAAAGGCCTGACAATATTGATTAGAGGAATTCTTCTTGATCACAATAGCAATAAAAAACTGCTGCGCGTACATGCACATCAACAAAGAAAGTTTATGCCAAGAGTAGCCTATACATAATGTTCTTGTGAATTATGGCCAATACCAAGTATATAAGCAGTGATTTCAAATCCAGAGGTTAATCGTACTCTGGCAACTTTACGTAAGGCAGAGTTTGGTTTTTTGGGGGGTGATAGTGGAAAAGTTGACAGATAAGTCACCCTTACTGCCACTCTACAGAACCGTACATGAGATTTTCACTTCATACGCTCCTTGTTCAATTCTTTCGAAGTCATTGGGTCCTTTTCCTCGTTCGAGAATCTCCTCCCTTCTTCCACTCTGCCCCGAAGAGTAACTAGGACCAATTCAGTTACGTTTTCATGTTTCAATTGAACACTTTCCATTTTGGATTATTCTCAAGGGAGAAGATTTTTCTTTTTACCAAACATCTGCGGATCCAATCACAATCTTATAATAAGAACAAGAGATCTTTCTCGATCAATCTCCTTGCCCATCATTCTTCGAGAATTAGAAAGATCCTCCAAGGTTCAAGAAATTTAGAAGTAATAATTCATAAGTAGAACCTACCATACACGAGCCCTTTGAAATGGTTCTCCAACACTATAACTAGCATAGGATCAAGTTCACTAAGTTCCAAAGAAAATTGTTCATGAATAGGAAACGAGAATGGGTAAGGTAAAAAGAAACATGATGCATTAAAAAAGCTAACAGCTACTTCAACATTCTTTGTTTAGTTGGACCACATTAAAGTCAAAAGCAAAAGTTGCACTTAGAGCACTATGTGAAACCACCGAAGCTGACAAGTAATCGGATAGATTATAGTGCATATAAGTGGGACTGCTAGTGGTCAAGTGTAAAGCTGTCCAATTGGCATGGCCAGGCTGCCCCTTATGTCGAGCCTAATTAATTTTCAAGGCGCAGCCAATAAAATAATGCATAAAATTCATGCCACCAGCTCATGTGCCCAACCAGGCTGAGATAGGCTTTATAACTGAATAGCCTTACCCACACCTGTCCAAAATGGCCTTCAATCCCATGTGGCCCAGGCCCGACTTTTAGGCCGCCAAGCCCATGGTGAGATCTAGTCAAGTGGGACATAGAAATGGTTGAGGAATGCATAACAGGGACTATGGGGGTGGTCGCAATGGCTTTTCTGGTGGCAATGGTGGTGATTGTGGTTCAACGGCTGTCTAGTACCAATGAACTGACTTCGAAGAAATACTGATAATCCTAGTGGTAGTATTGGATCTGGAGTGAGAGGTAGAGGTGGCAAAATCATAAGTGCTCAAGAAGTTGTCATAGTAGAGGTGCTGGCAACAGGAGACCACTGGTGGCCACACTGGAGTTTGTGATGGGGAGGTGGCAATGGGATTGCAGTGGGGGTCAATTTGCAGTGGTCATGTTGAATTTAAGGTAGTGGCAGTGACAAGAGGAATGGGCCAACATATTACAGCAAACCTCAAGTGTTTCCAAAAGAGTAACGGAGTGATGTAAAGACCAATTCACAAATTGAATTATAAAATAATATGTCAAACTGTAAGATGGTATCTGCACCAGTGAATTATATTCAAGCACCCAACAGAAGTCCACCACAAAAGAAAACTACAAGGAACCTATTCCGAAGAAAGAGTAGAGCAAGAACTCCATATGTGCTCTAACAGAGCAATTACAGACAAAACTTGCAACTCCGATCCATCAAAAGGCCTTTTATTGCGAAGCCTTCATCAATTATATTCTTTCGCAGGTAAGGTCCAACTCTAAAAGAATTTCCGTGCTAAATCTTCTCGGTTATCAGCCAGTGCTCTAGCCAACTGACCAAACCTCAAAGCCATAGAGCCACTCCTAGGCCTTACAAAAGAATCTCGGCCACTTTCGGTATCTAAGCACGAGCTCTTAGCAGTTCCACTACCCACACACGCACGCACGCACAGAGAAATTGGGGGATACTAAAGCAGGATTACAGAACTCCCAGGCACCGAAGTGGAGCTAGCATCAATCAAGCCGACTAAAACTCAGTTCGAACGAGCGTGAAATCACAATCGCACTGGGAATGCGTACCTTGTTCCGGACGGCAGAGGAAGGGGACGAGAGGGAGGAGATGGCGAGAGGGAGGAGCTTGGAGAGCAGGGCTTGGAGATTGGAGTCGTCGCAGAGCGCCAAGCGAGTCAGCATTCGGTCCAGCATCTCCTCCAACTCCACGCCCGACTTCGCCGTCGCCGGTGACGACGACGATTCCGCCATTTCCTAATTCGATCCGGGCCCGCGGCTCGCGAAGGGAATCCGAACAAGGTCAAGCAATCGGTGTGTGAGAGGAAGAAGATGAACGATGTGATTCTTCTGCTTTTGGAAGACTCTGCTTAGGCTTTGGCTTGGGCAAGAAACCAAAACCAGAGTATTCTCCCTACTCTTTCGGTTACTTCGAGATTGTGCTCGTCCAACAATTTTTCCTTTTAAGAGAATTTGCAAGACCAGTACTACACACTTTCCATATTTCGATTTTGGCCCCATCCTTTACTTTGTGATAAATTTGGAGGACAAAAAAAAAGGGGCCTGAAGTGTTCGCCTTTTCCCAAATGTCCTTGATGAAGCCCTTATTTGAGATAATAAAGGTACTTTAGGCCTTTATTTAAAATAATATCCATTCCATGCTCTTATTTGAGACAATAAACGGACTTCAGGTCATTATTTGAAAAAAATATTCACTTTTAATATTTGTTTGAGAAAATAATAGCACTTTAAATCCTTATTTAAAATTTTCCTTAAATTTGATCCCTAAACTCATAGACCATAATTTAATTAGATATTTTTTATTTTCATCTGGACACGAGTCAATACAATGGGTTCCCACAATGAATGAAAAATGAATATGTATTACGAAAAAAAAAAAAAAAAGGGGGGGACCATATGGGATTGCCTCGGCTCAATTTTGATCCATCTATTTTGTTTTTATGACGTACTTGGTCCCTAACTAAATTGATAGTTCTCTGTTTCTTTTAACCTTGGAGAGTTACTGAGCTCATGGCAAAATTACTGATCATAGGAGAAAAGCTACTTTTCGATTTAAGATCATTGCAACCAATAGCTACTATAGTGGACTGCGCTTCCATGTTACATGAAAATTTTCTAACCCAGTTGAAAATTTTCTCAGCCACCAATTTGCATAGGAAATCTTGGAATCACGCTTCATATGATGCCCGGCACAACTAATGATATACATTAAAATGGCAATAGATTCTGCCTCAAGAGGAGGTCAGTTTAGCTCTTTATGTCTTTCTGTGAGCTTTTTCAGATTTCGATCTTATGTCTGCACCAGAAAGTGTTGAACAACTCTGAACAATGCGCATACTCGGACTTGGGATGGCAGCATTGTGTGAAAATGGATTCAATTTGTTTGTTAGTGCTATAGAGGCCGAGATGATGATAAGTTTCGAGGGAACCAATGGATACCGGCGGTGATCGGAAGATGTTAGTCTTAGCAAAGTCGCAAGATCGGTGAGAAGAAGTGTGTTTAATGCTATGTTTCTGATGAAAATCAGGTTTAGGTATTCTTTCTACTAAGTTCACTGCGGAAGTCATCATCTGCTCTTTATGTGGGAGTTGTTGGTTTGAGAAACCTGAGCTAATTTTACCATTGTCTGCTGAACTTCTTGTAGTGTGTACTCCCTTCTGCGTCGCCTACACAAGTATCGCTTGCAATTTCAGAGATCCATCGTGATCACCTCTTCCTTCTCTCTCAACCCCACCCCTCTCTCTCTCTCTCTCTCTCTCTCTCTCTCTAAAACCTTGCTGATAGCGAGTCACCACGGTTACAGCTCTTACGCTCTGAACTAGTCGAAAAGCACTTGCCGTTTCACTTTTCCTTTTTCTCCTCGTTGCGAGCCCTGTACCCACTTTTCTCCGATTCCTCCGTTGTGTCCATGGAGAAGGATGGATTCACGTGCCTGTGGATCATATTGCCGTGATAGTGGTGTGTCCCAACTGCTGCTGCCGCGGGATTCATTATTCTCATTCTCATGTGGCTGTGGCTGTGGGTCGCGTTTACCAAGTGATGAAGAAGGGCGCCGTTTGGCTCAGGAAAAACTCCTTTGTATAGACGAAGTAGCAGAAGGAGAGGAAGGACATGGCTATGCAGCCGACAATTACCATGAGTTCCTTTGTTGTCTATGCGGAGGAGAGGAAGGAGACGGCTATAAAGCCAACTATTACAGTGAGTTCTTGTCTATGCGGAGGAGAGGAAGGAGACGGCTACAAAGTCAACGACTACAGTGAGTTCCTCCGTTGTCTATACGAAGGAGAGGAAGAAGCAGAAGGAGAGGAAGGAGATGGCTACGAAGCTGACGATTACAGTGAGTTCCTCAGTTCCTCCGCCAACGATTATCGTGAGTTCCTCTGTCATCTTCTTTGCAAAGGAGAAGAAGGAGCAGAAGGAGAGGAAGGAGATGGCTATGAAGCCAATGATTACCGTGAGTTCCTCCGTCATCTTCTTTACAAAGCAGCAGAAGGAGAAGAAGGAGATGGCTATGAAGTTGACAATTATAGTGAGTTCCTCGGTCATCCTCCATCCAAAGGAGAGGAAGGAGCAAAATGAGCACTTGAAACTAAAATACAAGAACAAGGAGACAACATCGTAGGATGAACCACGCAGGGTATGCTTGCTTGTCACTGTTAGTAATTCTTTTGTCGAGCCTACATCCTGTGCCACTACTTTCTCTACAGTTTGAAAAAGACATAAAGGATTGTGGTGCCAATTTGACTTAGGACTTGGAGCATTCTATGAATCCCGGCCAGAACAAGTACGCCTTCTCCGTCATCGCGCCTATACTAGCTTTTTGCTAGGTTATGGTTAGTCCTCTCTCTATGTGAAGCATGGCAAGACTCATCTCTTATATATGGATATTGGTGAGTAAGATTTTCTTTCACATTTTGACAAACATAGGATTGACTGACAAGGCAAAGGTATACATAAATGGTAACCTTGACTCATTCGAACAAAACTTTGAGTTTTTATGGGGATTACTAAACTGATGTCAATCCTTGGGTCTGCAATGGCGACTTTGACCTACCACAGGTATGGCCACCGCATCACGATTGCGTCAATGGGGGCCTTCTTCTTCTTTGGGTTCTTTTCCATGAGCATTTATACAGGATTTTTGTTGCTCTTCATTGGCCGCTTTTTCATCAATATTGGTGTCAACTACGCCCTCTTGATCGCCCCTCTCTACATCGCCTAGATCTCTCCGGCCTTCTCCCGTGGCGGCCTCTCTTCATTGCCTGAGGTACTCACTCATTTTCCATCTTTTTATTTTCTTCATTTATGCAAATCAAATTTGCAAAGGTGATTGCCTTGTGTTATGGTGGTTCAAATATTTATCAATATCGGCATCCTCGTCGGCTATGTCACCCACTGTGCCTTCTCTAAGTTCAGAGTCGAAGTCGAGTATCACGTTATGTTAGGAATGGTAGCAATCCTCTTCATTTTGCTTATAATTGGGGTCGTCTTCATGCCAAAACCCCTTGATGGCTCATTATGCAGGGCCGCCCAATCAATGCCAATTGCATTGCTCTGGCAAGTTCGCACCAAAATATTTTTTTACTAGTAGTTGGGAAAACTTGCACAAAATTTGCACCAAAAATTTTGTGAATTGGTTTTTCGGAATGTTCACAAGGGAAAGTTTGCGCAAAAAATGATTTGGATTATTACTAGGTGCAACTAAAACTGAAATACAAGAACAAGGAGACGACATCGTAGGATGAACCATGTGGGGTATGCTTGCTTGTCACCGTTAGTAATTCTCTTGTTGATCTTGCATCCTGTGCTACCACTTTCTTTGCAATTTGATAAATAAATAAAGGATTGCGGTGCCTATTTGACTTAAGACTTGGAGACTTCCGTGAATCCCGGCCGGAACAAGTACTCCTTCTCCATCATCACAACATGCTCTGGCTTTTTGCCAGGTTATGATTAGGTCTCTCTCTATGCGAAGAATGGCAAGGGTTGTCTCTTATATAGTTATTGGTGAATAAGATTTTCTTTTGCATTTTGGCACATATAAGATTGACCAACAAGGCGGAGGTATACATAAATAGTGACTTTGACTCCATCGAACAAAATTTTGAGTCTTTTATGGGGATTACTAAACTAATGTCAATCCTTGGGTCTTCGATGGCAGATTTTACCTAGTGTAGGTATGGTTGCCACATCATGATTGCGTTGGTGGGGGCCTTCTTCCTCTTAGGGTTCTTTGTCATGATCATTTACATCAGATTTTTGTTTCTCTTCCTTGGCCGCTTTTTCATCAATATTGGTGTCGACTACGCCCTCTTGATCACTCCCCTCTACATCGCTGAGATCTCTCCTACCTTCTTTCGTGGTGGCCTCTCTTCATTGCCTGAGGTACTCGCTCATTTTCCATCTTTTTATTTTCTTCATTTATGGCAATCAAATTTGCAAAGGTGATTGCTTTGTGTTTTGGTGGTTCAAATATTTAGCAATATCGGCTCCTTCGTCGGCTATGTTGCCCACTATGTCTTCTCCAATTTCAGAGTCGAAGTCAAGTATCGCGTTATGTTAGAAATGGCAACAATCCCCTTCGTCTTGCTTATAAATGGGGTCGTCTTCATGCCAAAATCCCTTGTGGCTAATCATGCAAGGCCGCTTGGTCAACGCCAACTCCATTACTCTGGCAAGTTCCCATCAAAAGATTTTTTACTAGTAGTTGGGAAAGTTCGCACGAAATTTGCACGAAATTTGCACCAAAAATTTTGAGAATTGATTTTTTAGAATGTTCACAAGGGAAAGTTTCCACGAAAAATGATTTGGATTATTACTAACAACCCCTGAAACTGAAATACAAAAACAAGAAGAAAACATCGTAGGATGAACCACGCAAGGTATGCTTGCTTGTCACTGTTAGTACTTCTCTTGTTGAGCTTGCATCTTGTGCTACTACTTTCTCTGCAGTTTGATAAATAAATAAAGGATTGTGGTGCCAATTTGACTTAGGACTTGGAGCCCTCCGTGAATCCCGATCGGAACAAGTACGCCTTCTCCATCATCACGATACGCACTAGCTTTTAACTAGGTTATGGTTAGTTCTCTCTCTATGCAAAGCATAGCAAGGGTCGTCTCTTATATGGTTATTGGTGAATAAGATTTTCTTTTGCACTTTAGCAAACATAGGATTGACTAACAAGGCGAAGGTATACATAAATAGTGACTTTGACTCGATCGAACGAAATTTTGAGTCTTTCACAAGGATTACTAAACTAATGTCAATCCTTGTGCCTGCGATGGCAGCTTTAACCTACCATAGGTATGGCCGCCACATCACAATTGCGTCAGTGGGGGCCTTCTTCTTCTTTGGGTTCTTTGTCATGAGCATTTACATTGGATTTTTGTTGCTCTTCCTTGAACGCTTTTTCATCAATATTGGTATCGGCTACGCCCTCCTGATCGCCCTCTCTACATTACCGAGATCAAATTTGCAAAGGTGATTACTTTGTGTTTTGGTGGTTCAAATATTTATCAATATCGGCACCCCCATTGGCTATGTCGCCCACTATGTCTTCTCCAAGTTCAGAGTCGAATTCAGGTATCGCGTTATGTTAGGAACGGCAACAATCCCCTTCATCTTCCTTATAATTAGGGTCGTCTTCATGTCAGAACCCCCGCTAACTCATCATGCTAGGCCGCCTAGTCGACGCCAACTACATTACTCTGGCAAGTTTGCATCAAAAGATTTTTTACTAATAGTTGGAAAAGTTCGCATGAAATTTGCTCCAAAAGTTTTGTGAATTGGTTTTTGAGAATGTTCGCAAGGGAAAGTTCGCACAAAAAATGATTCGGATTATTACTAGGAGCACCTAAAACTGAAATACAATAACAAGGAGACGACATAGTAGGATGAACCACATGGGCTATGCTTGCTTGTCACTGTTAGTAATTCTCTTATTAAGCATGCATCCTGTGCCACTACTTTCTCTGCAATTTGATATATAAATAAAGTATTGTGGTGCCAGTTTGACTTAGGACTTTGAGCCTTCCATAAATAAAGGATTGTGGTGCCAATTTGACTTAGGACTTGGAACCTTCCGAGAATCCCTATCGGAACAAGTACGCCTTGTCCATCATCGCGGCCTACACTAGCTTTTGCTAGGTTAAGGTTACTCCTCTCTCTATGTGAAACATGGCAAGGTTGGTAAATGAGATTATCTTTTCCCTTATATGGTTATTGGTAAATGAGATTATCTTTCACATTTTGGCAGACATAGGATTAACTAACAAGGCAGAGGTGTACATAAACAGTAACTTTGACTCGATCGAACAAACTTTGAGTTTTTCAGGGGATTACTAAACTGATGTCAGTCCTCGGGGTCTGCATTTGCGTCGGCACAAAGAAATGCGGCTTCGTTTAGGAACCTGTTTTGTTCGGTGACCAATTATAAGTATGCAAGATCATTTTGACGATAAAGTTGACAGAGGATAAAGGATTTATGCTATTTAGGGAACAGATTGTTCGGTAATAAAGTAGAGTTGTACATTCTGGAATGAAAGTGAGGCCTTAGCAGATCACCCAAGTTAAACGTGCAAGTTCCCTTGTTGATACTGGAAGCAAAACGCTTGGCTCAATCTGTATGTGGAATTTTCTTCGGATGTATATCTTTGTTTTTCAATGATCTCGTAAAATCCCTGGAAATTTCTGGTAAAGGCATTTCGAACCGAAAGTGACCGCTATAATCTGAAATGCCAAAGACAGATTATTTATGATAGTGAACGAGTGAGTAAAGGGACAGTCTGTAACAAAGAAAATAAAGGAAGACAAAAGTCCTGTGCAATGCAACTCCACAAGGATCAGAATGAAGATCCTTTCTATAAGCTATCATCTGCGTCCAGCAATTTGTAACTCCGCGTGTATGTACCAGAACTTCCAAGGACCCAATATCCCAATACATACAAGTCGGTTCAAGTAGGTGTCGGAGATGAAACCGCAGAGGTCTGATACAGCAAAACACATGCAAAAACTGGAACAGGTTTATTGGTGATGCCATGCAATATCGTTTTGCATAAAGTATTTGTGAACCCACATACTTTCGCAGGGAAACATTGTCCACTGCCAAACCTTTCTTGCTCGTGCATAAAGAAGTTGCAATGCAAATGTTGAAGTACCCTCTCTATTCAAAGCAATCTTCCCTGCTCGCCGTCGTCTAGTTGAGATAGTGATGATCTCATGTCATAGCAGTGCAGCTCAATGCCTGCTGTAACAAGCAAGTCCTGCGGGAGCTCATGATTCATAAGCGGACCTATCTATAGTCAGTACCTTTGTCACGTTTTTAACGATTTTTAAGGTTAAAAATAAATTTGATAGTATTCCACTTTCGTAACTTTAAGGCGTACTTAATAATTCCCGGTCATAAAAATGTGTTATAATATATTATCGGAAGTAGGTTTTCTACATTGGTTAAATATAGTAACTTCTTAACTTGTTAAGTAAGTTCTTCATGTCGGTCGATAGTGATTTTGCCAAAAGCTTAGTAACTTTCCAGAAGAGTTGCCAGTGAACTTCCAAGAAAAGTTACTGCAAATTACAAAGCTAAATGGAAACTAACAAACCAGGTTACCCGTTCCTTTAGCCTGATCTGATCTGACGGTGAAGATGATTCCATTAAGATGGTACAATGCTAAATGCCTGCAAATTTGAATCTATTGTAATGGGCACGACATGCTTGAATTGCCCGTCATTTTTTGTCCTCGCGTCTGGAATTTCAAGAAATTTGGCAGTATCAAATTCTTCTAATACAAACCCATTGGTGGCCAGCTGTTTGCGCTCTGGTCCTTTCACGAGAGGTCCTGGGTTCAACCTCGCTGGATACCGGTGATTAAGCGGAGGGTCGTGGCGGTGGGATGCTGCGCTAGCCCTCACTGGGTACCGGTGATTTAAGCGGAGGGTCGTGGCGGTGGGATGCTGCGCTAGCCCTCAGAGGATTAGTCGAGGTGCGTGATCCGTACGACGCTGACACCTTCGATCCAAAAAAAAAAAAAAATTCTTCTAATCATTTGGAATCAGAAAGAAGAGCTGTCAAATCAACAAATGGAGGTATAACAAGGTATCCCAATTGCCAATAATCATGGACCTCATCTGTCAGTGCAGGTGCTCTATTTCAGCTGCTTCTGCAAAATAAAGAAGAAGTCTGCATTATCTAATATCTACTGGAGATGAGACAAAAAGGGAAATATTGATATGTCCTAAGATATATGTCATCGATGACATGGAGAAAAGGATGGTGATGCTTCGGGTATGTATATATACAGAGAATGGTGATACCTACCCGGCAAATATTACTAGCTCAACTCGTCAAGAGATCGTCCTAGGAGTTATAAAACAAATCAGCAATGGTAGTTTCCATCACACTACAATTTTCGTATTCCTGCCACTTTGTCCACTCATCAACATGTTCACTTTTTCCTGATTTTGCCCTTGCCCATGGCGCAGGTTGACAAGAACGTGGACATATCCCTCAGCTCGGCAAGCATGAAGAAGGGTGGACACAGGGCTTGCATGCTTGTGTTCGGTGAGCATGTCCATTTGAACTTGATCGTGAAATTTCACTACGCTAAATTGTTCTGTATAAAGAGTAATTAACTTCAGAGGTAATTTTTTTCACCCTAATCTGATAATGCAGGATTGGTGTTGCTGGAGAATATCGGGTTTGTGGCCAACATGTCAACCATAGTCCTCTACTTTTCCTATGTTCTATACTTCAGCCTGTCGACATCTGCAAATACTCTCACCAACTTCATGGGCTCGGTGTGCTTGCTCTCACTCGTTGGTGGCTTCATCTCGGACACTTCCATAAATCAACTCTCACTTGTCTGCTATTTGGCTCCATGGAAGTCGGGGTAATTTTCAATATAGTTTTCAGCCTAAGTGCAGGATAATATCATATGCAGGCGCTGGTTATGGTCGCAATTCAAGCATATTCCAAGAATCTTCACCTTGACCCTTGTGGCAAATCATCATGTATTGAAGGAGGCAAAGCACCCTTTTTGTACACCTCCATGTTTCTGCTCGCACTTGGTGCTGGTGGAGTTAAAGGTGCTCTTCCGGCACTCGGTGGCGATCAGTTATATCGGAATGGTTTCGATGGAGGGAAGGCTCTTGCGAGTTACTTTAATTAGTACTTGCTGAGTACAACTCGTGGAGGCATCATTTGAGTCACTGGAGTTGTGTGGATTAACATGAATAAGTCCTGGTATAGGGGATTTTTATTGGCACGGTGACTGCATCACTTGGATTCATCGTTCTCGCTCTTGGTAAGCCATTCTACCATTTTCCACCTCCTGGTAACAGTCCTCTGTTGAAGATCGCACAGGTTTTTTGTGTTGACACACCTAACCGTATGTTCTTGGTCAATTAGCATAAGTAGTAATCGTTTGTAATTGTGGCATTTCAGGTCATCACGGTTTCAATTTAGAAAAGACACTTAACTCCACCAGTAAAGCCGGAAGAATTGTATGAGATTAGCGAGAAAGAAAGAGATCCATCTGAAGAGAAAATTCCACATACCGACCAGTTCAGGTACTAAACTGAAATCTTTCCATAGTCCATATAGAAAGTTACTTGCAAACTCCTAGACGATTCGGGTTTCAGCAGTAACTTTTGTTCCTAAAACCAACAAACAAATGCCAAAAATCTTTGTTTAACTAACAAATCATTCTCTTTTAGTATTCATTAACGGATCTCTTCCATCAACCAGGTTCCTGGACAAAGCGGCTATTCTCTGCAACAAAGCAAACGCGGAACCCTGGAAAGTCTGCACAGTAACCCAAGTCGAAGAAGTGAAAGTACTCTCAAGGATGCTTCCCATACTTTTCAGCACAATCATAATGAACACATGCATGGCACAACTGCAAACATTCTCAGTACAACAGGGCTACGTCATGGATCCTTACATTGGCTCATTCAAATTCCCGACTGCATCAATTCCCGTTATACCCCTGTTCTTCATGTCCTTCCTCATACCCTCCTACAGGTTTGTTTTCGTGCCCTTCGCTAGAAAAATCACGGGCCATCGGATGGGCCTCACACCGCTCCAGCGCGTCGGAGTGGGGCTCGTCCTTTCAATCATCTCTGTGTCAATCGCTGGATTGGGAGAAGTGAAGAGAAGGAATCGTGCCATTGAAGATCCATTGCATCCCATCAGCTTGTTCTGGCTCTCTTTCCAATATGGCATATTCGGAATTGCCGATACGTTCATGGTGGTCGGATTGCTAGAGTTCTTCTACAAGGAGGCACCCTCAGGAATGCGGTCACTATCTACTTCTTTCACGTGGCTGTCGCTATCCTTCGGCTACTTCCTGAGCACCATCTTTGTCAACGTCATAAACTCAGTCACCAGAAGGATCGCCCCGAGCAGGCAAGGGTGGGTGCACGGGAAGGACCTGAACTCGAACGAGCTGAACCTGTTCTACTGGCTCCTGGCTGTGCTCAGTTGCCTCAACCTGGCGAACTATTTGTTTTGGGCTTCCTGGTACAAGTACAAGATAAAAGATCCAGAATTCAAAACCGAAGCCAACCCAACAAATGGGCAAAACTAGAACATTGAAGCATCCGATTCAAAGATCACACCCTTTTTTTCGCCTTATTTTTTTCGATTTTTCTTTTTAATAAAATTATTACCTGAATCCTGCAGGTCCACTCCTCGTTAAACACAAGGATCTTGGAGAGATGATGAATAAGTGTTTCTATGTAATGTCGTCAACGATAAAGCAAGAATCTTTTTGTTCCCTGATGTTGTTTTCATCTTCAATTACGTGATGTAATTGGCACAAGCATACTTTCATACTCATCCCATCCGACAATTTAGACAACGGGAAACACCAGCGATCCCCTCTTACAGGACAAGGCAAAGATCCAGGTGATTCAATAAGGGTAACGACATAAATGAAGCTTAAACTTTTGTCTAATGTACAATATCGCCCTTGAATTTTAAATTTGTTCAATATGATAGTCGAACTTTTGATTTATGTTTAGTTTGGCCCTTGAATTATATGAAAATATCCAATATTATTTGATGAACTTGAATTAATGAAAAAATAATAATTAATATTTTTATAATATGTGGACTAAATTGACGATGATATTACATATTGAGCTAAAAATTCAAAAATTATATTAAATAAATTAAAAATTCATATGTCATATTATACATTAAGCTAAAGTTTAGGATCGTTATCTTATTTTTTTTTCTTGTCTTAAAACACCGGAGGCAACACCCGTCGTCAGCTTTGAGGATCTTCGACCCTCGATGCTCTGGCGTGCCGGCGATCCGACATTCGCGAATCCTCGTAATCCTGTCCTCTCTACATGTTACCATGCCACCATGCCTTCAAGTCTCTTCGCAATCCTCTCTTAGCATCATCAACAAAAATCAAATCTTTATCGCCGTGCTCGAGCCTCTCCGCGGCTCCGTCGACCCCGAGCAACGAAACGCACTCCGACCTCCTTGCCCTCTGCTCGAACTTGCAGTCGCTTCGCCAGACCAAGCAATGCCACGCTCTGGGGATCGTGGGTCGCTCCCTCCCTTGCAGCGTCTCGCTCTGCGCTTCGCTCATCCTAAGCTACGCTGGTCATGGGGACATCGCGGCGTGTCGCGTCCTGTTCCGTCCGACGGTTGGGCATTGCCACACGGCCTTCTTGTGGAACACTCTCATCCGGGCTCACTCCGTGTGTGGAGCTCATGATGGGTTTGAGACGTACAACACGATGATCAGGAGTGGGGTTCGACCTGACGACCACACGTTCCCTTTCGTTCTTAAGGTTTGTGCGGATTTTGTGGAAGTGAAGAAGGGATGGAAATTCACGGGGTCGTGTTCAAGTTGGGTTTCAATGGCGACGTATACGTGGGGAACACTCTTTTGCAGTTTTACGGTAACTGTGGGGATTTGAGAGGCGCAGAGAAGGTGTTTGGCGAAATGGCTGAGAGGGACGTCGTTTCGTGGAATATCGTTATCGGAGTCTTTTCGGTGAATGGTTTGTATGAGGAGGCGTTTGAGTTTTTCAAAAACATGAATTCGAGGTCTGGGATGAGGCCTAACACGGTGAGCGTTATTAGTGTTTTCCCAGTATGCGCCGGACTCGAAGATGAAGTTATGGCGTCTGAGGTTCATGCTTACACGGTCAAGGTTGGGTTGGTTACAAATGTGACTGTTGGGAATGCGTTGGTGGATGCATATGCAAAGTGTGGGAATGCAGTGGCTTCGAGGCAGTTTTTTGACGAGATGGTTGAGAAGAATGAGGTTTCGTGGAATGCAATCATAACGGGTTTTGCTTATGGGGAGCGCAATGTAGATGCTTTGGATATGTTCAGGTCAATGGTCTATGAGGGTCTGAAGCCAGACTCTGTCACCATTTCTAGTATGCTGCCTGTGCTTGTTGAATTACAGTTGTTTGATTTGGCCGAAGAGGTGCATGCATACAGCATCCGAATGGGTATGGAATCTGATTTGTTCATCTCCAACTCATTGATTGACATGTACGCAAAGTCAGGCCATCCAACTAAGGCTTCTAGCATGTTTAACAAAATGAAGGTGTGCAATATAGTGTCGTGGAATGCTATGATTGCTAACTTCACTCAAAACAGGCGGGAGGTTGAAGCTATAAATCTTATACAAGAAATGCAAGTTCATGGTGAAGTTCCGAGCTCGTTAAGTTTCACGAATGTGCTTCCTGCTTGCGCTAGGATGGGTTTGCTTTCTACTGGAAAAGAGATCCATGCAAGGACATTTCGCATGGGACAGTCGTTTGACGTGTTCATCTCCAATGCCCTTACGGACATGTATGCAAAGTGTGGCTGCTTGAACCTAGCCAGAAAAGTTTTCAGCATGTCTCAGAGAGATGAAGTAACATACAATATACTAATTGTCGGCTATTCTCAAACTAGTTATTGCTTAGAATCTCTTAGTTTATTAAAAGAAATGCACTCTATGGGTATGAATTATGATATTGTTTCCTTTGTCGGAGCTATTTCAGCTTGTGCAAACATAGCTGCAATGAAGCAGGGTAAAGAAATCCATGGTCTACTGGTCAGGAAACAATTTCATACGCATCTCTTTGTTGCAAACTCATTGTTGGACTTATATATGAAATGTGGAAAGATTGATATTGCTAGAGAAGTATTTGACCGTATGCCACACCGGGATGTAGCCTCTTGGAACACTATGATCATGGGTTACGGGATGCTGGGTGAGATAGAGAGTGCTATCAACCTTTTTGAAGAAATGATGAATGATGGTGTGGAATATGATTCTGTTTCATATATTGCAGTCTTATCAGCATGTAGTCATGGAGGGCTAGTTGAGAAGGGAAGGGAGTACTTTAAAGAAATGCGGTGTCAGAATCTTGAGCCAACACAGATGCACTATGCTTGTATGGTTGATCTTCTTGGCCGAGCTGGCCTTTTTGAAGAAGCTCTGGAACTAATTAAAGGCCTAGCCTTCGAACCAGATGTTAATATTTGGGGCGCTTTGTTGGGGGCATGTCGTATGCATGGGAATATAGAGTTGGGCTGTTGGGCGGCTGATCATCTGTTCAAGTTGAAGCCAGATCATTGTGGATACTATGTACTCCTTTCCAACTTATACGCAGAAGCAGGGAGATGGGATGAGGCAGATAGAGTGAGAGAATTGATGAAGTCAAGGGCAGTGAAGAAGAACCCTGGTTTTAGTTGGGTTCAGACACGTGATAAAGTGCATGCTTTTGTGGTCGGAGAGAAAGTAGAGGATTTCGATCCGGTTGTTTGGCTTGCGGAAGCTGGCTAGTATGTTCCAAAATGGACAATCAGAAGAGTTCGCACATCAGCTAGGATCTCAAATGCTGACCACAAAGTTTACCCTGCAACTTAAGTACCAAGGAAAAAGACTGTAAGCGGCCTCTCAAGGTGAATTCTGAAGGACGAGAGGATGTTGTGGATATGGGAAATGTAGGATTGCTCGTGGCATTTGCTGAGCACATGATTTGTGAATTCTGAAGGACGGGCAGTGATGGCAGGAATAGCTCTTGCTCGAGCAGCATTTCTGACATGCTGAGCATATATCATCATTATCCTCTTTCATGAGAGCCAAAGGGGGTTCATGAGAGCCAAAGATGCTTGTGCAAGAAATGTTGAACTTTTCCCCTGTCCGATGAACTAATATTTTTTGGCAGGCAAGCACAATCGGGACTCAGGGTGAAATTACAGTCCCTGCTCCAACAGAGAAGCTTGCTGTCCAATTGGCTGCAGCCGCAGCATGCATATGTCGGTTGCCTGAACCCCAATGGCAGAGGATGGAAAGGATCAAACGGATGGTGAGTGGTCTTCGGGGGCAATTCACCACGAGAATTATATAGATGGAAGTCTTCTCATTCTCTCCAGCTCTATGCAATGTCCAAGCAGGATCAGCCGCAAGCAGAGCAATCAACTCCAGAAAATTGGCCAGGATCTACCGGTCTGAGTATCAAGGGATGATGGTGGCTGAAGTGTTGAATCTCCACTCTTTTGAGGCCTCCTCCTGTAAGCAGATTGACATCAAATTGTGTATTTAAGTGTGATTTTCTCGTCGGCAAAGTCATATGGATGGAAAAATTGAAGCTCCGAGGAAGAAAGTTGTAAATAATTCTCTTGGGTATTAATTCATTGTCTCCTTTTCTTTGCAAGTCTGGACATTGTCGTTTCTTTGTGTGGAAAAACTACATGCGGGGGCTTTTACTGACTTGGGGAATACGAAAGCTCTTCTTCATTGGCCATCCCCCAATCTGTATTTTCAAGTACGTGGCGGAGAAAACATCTGCATTCAATCATCCATTTTGCCATTGTAAGAGGAATATTTGTTGTACGATTCATCTCAGTCGGTGAATCATGTGAGCTCCGTGTCAGACCCAAGTCACTAGTACACATGCTTCCGGAAAATACACTATCTACAGCGGTTGTTGGTCTATATGATTTGGCCAAGAAAATAAACATTCAACTATGACCAGGAAAAATCCTCATCAACGATTTCCGGGACAGTAATCTGTTGGGTCTAAAGTTGGAACCTTACGAACTAATTCTAGGGCAACTGCCTCGTAAGGCAATTGCCGCATAAGGCAGTGGACATATTTCTGGATTTTCATTTAGCTGGAATGTGGAATTCGATCAAAATAACAAACATCTCAACTCAAGAGGTTAAAAATAAAGTCAGAGCATGTTTCATTTTTTCTCCCCTTGGCAGCAAGTGCAATTGGTGGTGACAAAAATCGTCATTTCTTGACGTGTTCTTTCAATTTCTCCGACTCCACACAAAGAAAGTTGAGATGATGAAACATAAGCCTGGAGTAGAGAACATAACTCCTCATTTGCGTGAACTCAGCCGAGTCTGACTCCAACCATCATTCATGTCGACTGGCTCTCACCTGAAATATCCAAACAAAGTTTCTGCCATAGGCATTCCCAGCAACCGTGAAAAATCAGTCGATATAATGGCATTTGTACAAAATAATTAAAGTTAAAACTAGCCAAGTCCCCGAAATTGGGAAAACCCAAGCCAATGCTATGATCGATGACAAACCACTGCCGAACAAGAGTCATCGCCATCTAGGGTCCACATTTTCAACTCTTGAAGTCGCTTCCGAATTATATCCAGAGCAGCATCAGCAGACCAGTACAGTACCTTGTTTTCTAATCCGCGAGAAGCCCAATCAACACCGCTTATGCCAATGTCAACCCCAAGGTTTCTATCATCAATCCTCTTGACCCTCACCCTCTTGGATTCTAGAAAACTTGCTGCCATGTCTGCAAAATTGCTGTTTTCCCGTGAGATTGAAAGCTTATCCCACAAAGAATCTCCTGCTTCAACTGCATGTACAAAATTATTGAGCCATAGTTTCCTGACAGCAGAGGAGCTCCGAACAAAAATAACACCCAAGCTCTTCCATGAATATAAGTCAAAGGTGGAGTCAGTCAAGGCCGGAAACATGCCTCTGTTAGGAAAGAGCATGTTTGCATCCACCACCCAAGCATTGTATCTAAGTTCTAAACATTTCTTAATTGCATATGTACTCGTCATAACATTTTTTATGAACTCTGGAGCGGAATTCTCAGGTCTCTTCAGTTTGTTAGCACCCACACTGTCCAGAAATTGGTCTGCAGCAATAACAGTATGTCCCCTTCTAGCAAGATCAAACAGCAAATCTGACATAGGGCCCATCAGTATGTAGTTATGAATATTCAGCCTCTCAAAGTGGCAGAGCATGTTCCTGATGATTATCTCTTGAAACCCAAAGAGGCTCACAAACACTATAGTCTCATTTATTTGCACAGTGTCAAGAACAACACCAAGGTTATTGAAATTTCTAACGACCCTACCAGGAAGCACCTCTCTAAAACAAAAATCATACCACTTCAGATTGCTCAAGGGCTGCATCTCAAGAAGATTGAAATCATGAGGAGCTTCATTCAGAAGATGAGAATCTGGCCCAGCTGTTTTACCATAGTTGACACCGGTATCTCTGTGAGAGATGCTAAGTGCCCTTTCTTGTAAAAAGTTCGTATAAATGTTGAAATATCCACGATCATGAATGAATTTTATGAACCACGGAGTCCATATTTTCTCTCCCAGCCTTCTGTACCATCCTGTTGTCACCTGTATTTCCAGACTCAAGTCACCTAATGAACATGATGACGAGATAATTGATGTGATAAGAACTGAGTAGGAAAAAGATATTAAACTACCATTCCCTCAAGAATTGGCTTGATGCCCTTCGCCTTGTGATAGTCATACCACTTCCTAAACTCCTTCCAATGCTTTGGAAAGAGAATCTGACCCCAAGTCCCAACTAACTGATACAGGAAAACTCGAGTTCTGCCATCAACCTGCAGTTTGTTCCCATGCTTACCTGGCCATAGCAACCGAACATATTTTAATAGATTACATAATACCAGCACATCCAGTGAGAGATATGGATCATGCAACTGGAAGGATCCAGGAGATAGTTTTAATTTCCTTACGAATTAGTGGGGAAAAAAGACGGTCTAAAGATGAAAGGACAACAAGAAATGGCAACTCATTAAGCATCAAATCCCCACTCGTTTAAGGGCCGATTCTCAATGCTTTCATCACCAGAGATTTTCGTTTGTTTTTCTTCTTTTCCCAATCAGCCAGAGAGGCCCCTATCTTGTTCGTTTATACGATTCTATATAAACACATCTTCCCATGGACAAGCCATGCAAAAAAGTGGGACTAGTTGTCTATTATGTTACCAATAGATATATGCTAGAAATTACCAGTATGGATTTGAATTTCGGGCAAAAGCCACCAAAAACCTCAAACTATCTCCACTATGACACATTTACCCTAAACTTTTTTCTGTGGCACCGAAAATCCCAAACTTAAACTTGTGTGGGAGATTTACTTTCTACCAAAGTTCCATCAATGAGCATTGTTAAAAATCTACCTATATGGATGCCAAAAAGCAAACGGTGTTGACAACACGCCCACATGGCTTAAGTGAAATAAAAATAACATTGTTTTGACTGAAAAATCATCTGCTGGAAATTTGACAGGGTAAATGTGCCATATATTTACAAGTTTGCGGTTTTATATGTCAAAAGAAAAAGTTTAAGATAAATGTGTTACGGTGGGCATAGTTAGGGGTTTTTCATGTCAAAAAAAGTTCGGGGTAAATGTATCACGGTGGGTATAGTTTGAGATTTTTTGTGGCTTTTCCCTTGAATTTGCCAGCTTTTAAAATAAATAAACAAATATAAGAAAGACAGCAACATGGTGTTGTGGCGCCATGGAACTAGCATTTTAAGAACACAGTTCTATCAAAGTGACTGCAAATTATATCTGAAACAATAACCAGTACATACTCTGCCAGCAATTATTCATTAAAAGAAAACACTCTGCCCAGTTTGAGGTATTCAAAAATGTTCTGGTGTCGTGCACAAGTCCAAAAAAAAAAATCTTAAATCTTCTCCAAACGTTAATCAACTCAACTGGAAGGAGTTTTTATGAAAGAAGTAAAGACAAGAACAGAGTTTTCCAACAAAATCACAGCAGTAGTATATGCTTAGACTGGATATCCGACATCTTTTGTCTTGCAATTGCCATAACTAGTCAACTACGTACTCTTTCTCAAGTTGCAATCCATAGACTGGATATCCGACATCTTTTGTCTTGCAATTGCCATTATTAGTCAACTACATACTCTTTCTCATGTTGCAATCCATACTGAGATCTTGGTGCCCATTTATGCTGACACCAATTCCACAGTTCCAGAAGCCAACCAGCTTGCCCAGCAAAATTCAGACGAAAAGCTTCAATCTAAAAGTATTGATGATAAAAGATTTGGCGGAATCAATAACATGCCGGTACAGAGTCCAAAATCGAGCTGCCATCTTAAAAATTTTAGACTTAGGATCCGTGAGATCACAACAAGCCTTCTTGATATCTCTAAGAATACTCGAATCCTTTACTGATCATCGAATTGACATCACCTTTCAACCTAAAAACACAGAGCTAATGTTGCAAAAGTTAAGATAAAACCCTGTGCTCCGTTGGCATCATTCCGTCTCCCCTCATATATTAATTCGGCAACTCAAGTGAACTCAAAATTGCCAAGAGAAATCTACAAATGAAAGGTACCTGGAACAAACCTTGGTCGCTGAAGCGTCACTCCATATATCATGGGACTAAAATTCGAAGCATTGTAGTAATAGTTCCATATCACGGACTTAACGAACTTGTAGAAAAGCGGCGAGACCTCCAGATCATCCTCGACAATGAAGGCGAACTCGTCGTCGGAGGTCGGCCACCAGGCCTCCAACCACTGCGCCTGCAGCCCCGCATTACCCGTCCGATAGTGCACCAGCTTGTCGCCGAACTCCCACTTGAAACCATCGACAAAATCCAGGATCTTACGCGAAGCATCCAAGCTCGATTCCACGTCGCCCGATCTGTTATCGAAGTGGTCAATGTAGACGTGCAGGTGGACGTTGTCGGAGAGGTAGTCGGCGGCGGCGAGGGAGCGGAGGCAGCGGGAGATGGAGTCGAGGCGGTTGAAGGCGAGGACCTTGATGAGGAGGGTGAAACCGGGGGTCGGCGCGCCGGGTTCCAGACGGGGAATTGGGGAGGAACTCGGGGGGGTCCGGTTAGGGTTCTGGGAGGCGGAGATGGAGACGGGGAAGGGAGGTGTTGGAGTGGCAGTAGAGGAGGAGGACGCAGAGGGAGAGGAGAAGGAGGAGGACGAAATGGTGTCGCTGCGGCGATCTCGCCATCCGTGCTCTAGTAGTACTAGGGCTCCAAAGAGGAGAGAGAAGAGAGAGAAGGGGGTGGAGGGAGGAAGACCTCGGAGAGAAGACGGTGAGCTGAGCTCGGCCTCAATGCGGAGCGCCTTCGCCGGGCTCACGGATTCTGCGAGGGTCGATGCACTCGCTTGCTAGTTGCGGCGGTGATCGCGTCACGTTGTCTTTTGTCAAGTGAGTGTGAGAAGGTAAAATTTGAACCCTTCTGAATTCATTCGGGAAAAGTTACAATTTACATGTCTAGCCCTTACTGGATAAGCATGCAACCCTTCTAAAGTGACTTTTTTCTACTTAACAATGCTTCTGAAATAGCACATACACCGTTTCGGTAATATACACTTCAGAAGCAAACAAATTCGTTGTGGTAAAAAGATTTTTACTGTATGAAACAGAAATTCTTACTCTGAAGCTCTTTTCCCTTCCCCCATGAAAAATTTTGAAAAAATTACTTTTAGCTGAAAATACTTTGCGCCTCATCCTCTCTTTCATACGACCCCACTCTCTCCTCCTTCAACCCTATGTCTCGCTGCGACCTTCGCTACCACCCACTATGGACCACCGCCCTCCCACCAGAACCCGTGAGCACTGACTTGCACCCCCCATATAGTCGCTGCCCGTGCTCCTGCAAATATTGACCATAGCCCACCATTGCCTGGATACTCAAAGCACCCTCACCAACTTGCCCCACACTCACAAACACAATACCCCACAAACACCCTGCTGCTGACTATCACCTTTTATGCCGCCCCCCCCCACGAAACCATACGCAATGCCACCAATTAACCCGACAACGCACAACACAATGAACCCCACTCAAGCACGGCAACATTTAGCCCTCGCCTGCCCCAACACGCTGACCATCTGGTAGACTGCAACACCAATACCCCGACCATCACGCAAACACACACTAACACCTCACCTGCCAGCAGCACAACTTCGCCCCCCAAACAATCGCCTAATCACCATCCCCCCCCCCCCCCCCCATCGGGCCTTTTTTCCCCCCGCGCGCACACCAATGCCACACCACACATCCCGCTTAGGCTAAAGGATGCTAGCCAATCTATATTATCGCGCAACCGTTGGCAGCAAAAAATACACAATGAGTTTTATTTGTAAAAAGTAAATATTATTTTTAGTATATAAATTGTATTTCGAAATAAATTTTATATTTTAAAAAGAGGTTAATTTTTTTGGCCGCCAATAATAAATTTCATAGAATTATTGTGTTAAGAATGTTCAAAAGTAGAAATTTTCAACGGTCCGCCTAAAACGAATTTCCTCTAATTAAAAATCAACTTTTGGAGCAGAAGTAGAAGAAAATATCAAATTTGCCTATGAGTAAAAGTAAAAAAAATCAATTTCGCTATGGCAGAAGTGAGTGCTGAAAGTAAGAAGTGTCTGCCCAGGCGTGCCATATAACTTCAAGGGGATTCTTGTTGCGGGATTAATTTATTACATATACAGTCAGCATCAAATAAAAAATAAAAACCTTCGGTCAAAGACCCTCGTTTGGAGCGATTGAAACGGAGCCGTAGCTGGGTAACTGGTTTATCCGCTCGTTACTCCCATTTTTGTGTACTTTTTGTTTGACTGGGGGGTCAGAAAGTGCCAGAATATCGATATATAATACGAAGCAAAATTCATACGGAGCATCAAAAGTCTAAAATAATAAGGTAGACACGCTCTGCAATCGGTCCTCACACGCTTTCTTCGCAGCCCCGAAATCCCGTCACTGACCCGCCGGCGAGCACCCAGTCGGTCTCAAAATGAGATGCATACGTACGACTAGTTCCGCGGAAGGTGAACGCCAATATAGATTTCCCCTTTTCCGGAATGTTTTAGGCTTCGGTATGCATCATCCTATTCATATGCACTCGACCTCTGTCCCCGAGTTATGAGCTATCGGCTACGGTCGCTTGTCTCAACACAAGCGCTGATCGCCAAGCCAAGCTGGTTTACAAGCACCGTGCGAAGTCTCAGACTCGACACTGCAGGGGACCGCGCTGCTCGATAACTTGCTCCGACGCAAGTGATACAATACGAGCCTCTTCCTACTAGAATTCGTAGCTCCATCCCGAAGGACGATGTAGAGTATACTTCCCCATCGTATCGCACCTAAGTGACCCCGAGAAATCATTTTATTCCTTCAAACAACGGGAATACTTCGAGGTTGGGTTCCGGAGTTCAGTACAAAGATTTAAGATCTTACTTAGGACAATCGCAACCCAGTCACAGCGAAGGCCAAAAAACAGAAATGTAATAATACGAAAGCTTCACTGAGCTAAGGGCCAAAACGACAATAGATGTGTAGTTGAACGCTATTTTAATAGCCAAAATGCGTCTAGAAATTTCAGTGTTAATAGAACCATGATTATTGGTTAAATGTTCAATTTGAGTCATACACCTATATCAAAATATTACCCTTGCCAATTATTCCGTCAATCCAAATGATAGGAAATATATTGATGGACATCTAATCGTTAAATTTGAATGATTGGACACACAAAAAAAAACATTTCACCACTAAATATCTAAAGTAAGCACACTCAATTGTAAAAGCAAACATGATAAATCATCTATGAAGACACAATAACGGTGGGCATGTGAACACCACACTCAATTTTCTTTACTTTTCCTAAAGTAAATTGAAGAAAAAG
>JAGVVM010003618.1:0-19557 GCA_019149425.1 Psidium friedrichsthalianum
TCGATAGGAGATGAGTATCAAGTGTTCTTGAGCTTCAGAGGTCCTGATACTCGTTACGGATTCACAGACTTCCTCTACCATGGCTTGGTGGACGCGGGAGTCCGCGTATTCAGGGACGATGATGAGCTCCGCGTCGGCGAAGTGATTGGTGGGAACCTTCTGCGAGCTATCAATAACTCCATGATCTACATACCCATCTTCTCTCAGACCTATGCTTCCAGCAAATGGTGCCTCCGTGAGCTCGCGCACATAGTAGACAACGCGTCTAATTCGAACGGTAGAAAAAGCATCCTTCCCATCTTTTTCGATGTGGAACCTCAGGATGTTAAACTTAAGACTCCACTATACAGCAATGCCTTCCTGGAACACGAGAAAAAATTTCCCGATGAAGTCAAGGATTGGAGAAAAGCTCTTGCGGAAGTGGATGAAATCAAGGGATGGAATGTGAAAATGGATCAAAGGTACATACTCTTTGAAGACTCCTCCCTATTTCTTCTTCTTCTTTTTTTTTGTTTATGCGATGCAACGTTGCCCTGTCAAGTGATTTCTTTTATTATTCTTTTAATGGAAATTATTGAAGAGTACCTCCAATTGCTACTCTCGTTCGAATTTCAGTTCTCTGCTTTGTCTAAGAATACGCAAGGAACTAAGATTCGGTGACTAAAAAATCATGTCTCAATATTCAATAGAAGCGAAAGCAAGCTGCAGTGTGGAATGTCTACATTATCCCGATTCGTGATTCTCTATTTCGAGTGCCGAAATATTTTCAGGGCTTAGCTATGAATTCTGATATTCTGTTTATGCACGACATAGTAGCATGGTAATTTTGGTTAGTGTGAAAACCAATATTATAGTCTTCAGACATTTCTATGATTTTTTTCTTTTGTTTGAAAAACATGCCAAGTGAATTCTACTTTATTAGCCTACACTAATTGCTCAGTGTGTTTAGATCTCGTTTGTGACGTACTTCGATCTATACTGATGCGATTGTTTTTGTACACTGCAGCCAAGCAGAGATTGTCAAATCGGTCGTTAAAAGGTTTCAGAGAAACTGAAGCCAAAACAAAAATCAGTGCCTGAACCTTTAGCTGGACTTGATGATCGGGTGAAGCACTTGATAGAGTTATTAGATGTCCACCATCCTGAAGCGCGGCTCATCGTAATTTATGGAATGGGTGGCATTGGTAAAACAACTGCTGCCAAAGTTGCCTTCAATGAACTATCTTCCCACTTTGGAAAGTATTGTAGTTTCCTTGAGAATGTTCGAGAAATATCGACCAAGGAGGGCATAGTTCAATTGCAGAAAAAATTATTGTCTGACATTGTTGATTCTAAATTTGCAAATGAAGTCGAGGATAGTGAGCAAGGAATGAGAAGGATTGATGTAACACTTCGCAAGGATAAGGTCCTTGTGGTTCTGGATAATGTTGATGATGAAGATCACATTAGGAAACTAATAGGAAATGAGTCATTATGTCCAGGATCTAGGATAATCATTACAACAAGAAACGCAGCTATTCTGCAAGGTCTGGGATTCAAAGATAAAATTATACGGCATGAGATGCCTAAGATGGATGATGAGCTTGCACTGCAGCTTTTTTGTCAGCATGCCTTTGGCATAGACTTTCCTAGGAGTGATTATCAGGAGCTTTCAAGGGAAATTGTCTCAAGTACAGGAGGACTCCCTTTGGCAATTGAAGTGATAGGTTCGTCACTTCGTGGAAAAAGCAAAGCAATTTGGAAGAGACTTTGGGCAGGTTAAGGAATGACCCTGCGAAAGATATTCTAGAAAGCCTAAGGATTAGCTATGATGACCTAAGTGATAAGTCAAAAGAAATTTTCCTCGATATTGCATGCTTCCTTTGCAATGAGAGTAAGAATGATGCAATTTACATGTGGACCGCTTGCCAATTTTTTCCCCAAAAGGAATTGATGACCTTACCAACAAGTGCTTGATAAAGATATTGGACAATGACAAACTCTGGATGCACGATCAACTTGTAGAAATGGGAAGGCAAATCGTCCGTGAACAAAGTCTAAGGACGGTGGCAAGGGGAGCAGGCTGTCGATTACAGAAAAGGAACTTGAAGAAATGAGAACCGAAGAGGTAAGTAAGAAACGTCCAATTTTCAAGTACAAGTTGCATATCCCGAGATAAAGGATTCCTGTTTGATTTAGGATGTTTATCATTTTTTATCTGCCCATTCAAGTTGTAAAGCACTCAGAACAAACACCCCCCCCCCCCCCCAAAAAAAAATGTAAAGCATAGCGGTTAGAAGTTGACAAACTTCTTCTTGCCACTGCGCAATTTCATTTGCAGAAGAAGCAGAAAATTGAAGCGCTTGACATAAGTGGATCGGATGGCTCCATAGGATGGGATGGAAGGTATGGCTCCATAGTGATCACTAATGAAGACTTGAAAAGGTTACAAAACCTAAGATTCCTCAGGTTACGCGATGGAACTTTTGCTGGAGACTTTCCAGAGTGTCGTTCGAAGTTGAGATGGATTTCTTGCAGTTTACGCAATGGAACGTTTGCTGGGGACTTTGCAGAGTGTCGTTCGAAGTTGAGATGGATTTCTTGGCTGCCTCCTTTGGATTTTAAGGCAGATAATATTTATTTGGATCATCTTGTTGTTTTTAAACTTGGCAGCAATCACTTCAGGGATGATTCAAAAGCATGGGACTTAATCAAGGTAAACTACATGATTTAATTCTAGTCTAATGGTCCCAGTGTTACTATGCATTGGTTCTTACACTTCACATGCCATCCATTTTTACAGGGGGCACCATATTTGAAAGTTATATCTCTTACCAATTGTAATGGATTAACAACAATCCCAGACTTCTCTAAATGCTTGGGTTTAGAGAGGTTGACTCTTGCACATTGTCGCAATCTAAAGAGAATTGGAAGTTCCATAGGAAAACTCCAGTCATTAATTGAGTTAGAGATTAATGAGTGCATGGATCTGCAATATTTGCCCATGAAGTGGGGGAGTTAGTGAAGCTTGAGCGCTTCTCATTGCACAAATGTTCTGGATTGAGAGAGCTTCCAGACTCACTTGGGAATTTAACCTCATTGAAAGAGTTAGACTTATCGAATACAAAGATAAAGGTACTTCCCAGCTCCATTGGAAAGTTAAAATCACTCTGCATCTTGCGATTTCGATTGGATTCTTGGAAGCATTTTGTGGACAGTGATGATTTGCAGTTTCCTAGTGGCATCAGCACTTTGATAAATCTTGAAGAGCTAGATCTCCTTGGGCAGAAAGGAATGAAAGGTGAAATTCCGTTGAATTGGAGAATTGTCATCTTTAAGAATCCTAAATTTAGAATCCACTGGTATTTGCAAAATTCCAGAGACAATTAACGAGCTTCGTCACCTCCAAACACTAAACTTAAGAAACTGTCATGAGATTCAAAGATTGCCCGAGCTTCCCACGAGTTTGACTTGTCTACATCTTGAATCTAAATCATTGCTCTCAGTACCTAATCTGTCGAACCTCACCAATTTGGTTGACCTGCTACTAAGTAATGGGACTCGTGACTATAATTTTGGAGGGGGATCAAAAAACTAATCCCAAGAAGGCAACTTAAGTGGATTGACGGGTTATCTAGACTGGAAAAGTTGAATTTAAACCTGCCAGAGGTCCCTGCACCTGCACAGCTGGCTTTTCTTTCTCATCTGAAGGTTCTTGTTTTGAGGCACCTAGACTTGACACCCCTCATGCTGTTTCTGTCCTTGCATTCGCACTTGTCGCCTGTAGAGTTCTTTTTGCAAAACTTGTCGACTTTAGAGTTCTATGGGTGTGAAACGGAAGAGATTGCACTAGCGGGACTTCCATGGCTGGACAAATTCACTGTTGAGGGTGGTTCACTGCAGAGATTATCCTTTCTTCGGAATTAAGGAAGCTACGGAAAGTGCATGTGTCATATTGTAGAAAGCTAAATGAGATACAAGTTGTGGGTCTTTCGAGATCAATGCAATATCTGACCATTTGTGGTGCAAATCTCTGACTGAAATAAGCGGGTTATCATACTTGAAGAACCTGAAGACTTTGGAAATCCAAACTGCCGTGAACTTGCTAACATTGAGGACCTAAACGAAATAGAGTCTCTGAAATCCTTGAAGGTCTATTGGTGCAGGTCATTGACATGGTTGATCGATGCATCTTGCACAAAATTACCAGATGATTGCCGCCTCTCATAAATTCATGTGGAGACTTTGTTCGCGATTCTCTAGGGTGGATGCCTTTGAAGCGTTACAGAGAGGAGATTCTACCGAATACATCAAACAAGGTGAAACATCTTCTTCATCAACGTGGTGGTGACTTCTGTTCGATTCCTTTCTTTAGCCACACAAATATCCATTTTTTGGCTGCACCGTAATTTCTTAGGTGGCTGATTTGTTTCCTCGCATTAGTCACTTATATCTACTTGCCTTTGTGGTGTTGGATAGTCTTAGTTCCTTTAATATTGCAGCCAAACCACTGTAAATATTAATTCATCAAAATTGCTTTCACATATAACATGCGAGATAATACATCGCAGATTATTGATTTCAAAACCATTATATGATTTCTTTGTCACTAATTTCTTTTTTGTTTGGCAGTAGGCATAATTAATGGACCAATTTAATATGTACAAATGAAAGTGATGATGGACTATATGATACAATTATATCATTCATGCGCTATGGAGAAATTAATGTCCAATTAGTAGCTATACAAAAGAAACAAAACAACAACTCATTAGATTCTGCCAAGTGTCGTGACATGGGAAAACGAATGATGAAGGGAGATACTTCATTTGTGTGTGCGTATATACATGTGTGTGTGTGTGTGTGTGTTGAAGTTATGATGATTTAGGTCCTGCGAATTTGTTGTTTTCCTCTCGAGCAAACAAAATTAGAATGTTTGTTTTGCCTCTTTCTTGATTATTTTTCGTTAGACTCTTTATGCATTTTAATATACGGCTAATCCATCCCCTTGCAGATTAAGCAATTTACGCGTTTATTTGCTGTTTCGCATACAGTGGATTTGACTATTTATGCAATTTTATCCGAGTGAACATATTATTTCACTAAAAAGTGCAAGTGATTTGAAGCATCTTTAGATTAAGAAAGAATACAACAATCTACAGACGTCCATAAACTGATTTGAAACAACGAGTCCCATGGTTTGGATTTTTTATCGAAAAGTAAAAAATAGAACTCTTTTTTAGTTGCAAAATGCAAAACAATTATATTTTTTATGTCTTTTCATTTGGGGATTTGTAGATTCAACCTCTTTATATCTAGATTTTTTATGTACACTTAATCAGAGTAAAATTTCTACTCTGTTAATGCATCTATGCATTGTTTCCAATGGATTGTCTAGT
This sequence comes from Psidium friedrichsthalianum, assembly GCA_019149425.1. Lineage (NCBI taxonomy): Eukaryota > Viridiplantae > Streptophyta > Magnoliopsida > Myrtales > Myrtaceae > Psidium > Psidium friedrichsthalianum. Next base: position 5,379 of record JAGVVM010003618.1, read on the forward strand.
GAATGCGGCATATCGATAAAACAAAATAATGATTCAAAATTGAACTATTGTTTCCATTCATATAGACAGTGAGTAGTTACTATCCTCACATCAAGACTAGAGAAGCCACTGCTGGAAAGTTTTATTTACACCGGCGTTCTAGTATTGCTCTTTTTCTTCTTGAAAAAAGGAATATGTGATGAGATAGTACTCTATATAGATAATTATGTAACTTATTTGGTATTTAATTTGAGTATACATCACATACTTATTACAAGTTCGAAATGAGTTAATAAAGGAAAAATAGAATGGTATTCCTGATATTAAACTGGACATCTTAGTATTTAATCCTAAATCTGTCTCTGACTATTGGATGGTGTCTGTGTCCTATTGGATTTCGGGTAGATAAGCAAAAGGTTTAATACATATCTAATACATATGTTGTTTGGCTCTCACATTCAACTTGTTACATCACAGTTGGAGTGTCCCTTCACAATCATATTCCACCTCGGAGTAGAGGAGAAGCCCAGGAAGGGAGGTTCGAGCCTTTTGGTGGAATAAAGATGGAAAAAGAAAATGTCAATCCCGATACAGTGACATATAAAGGATTGATTGCTGATGTTAAAGGTTTCTGCTTTCGTTTCAAGAGAATGTGGTACAATCACAAGACTAGCGATGACTACTGCTACTCGTTCATAGAGATCAAGAGTGATGATCAAGTGAAGGGGATGGTGCCACTAGCATCTAAAAGAGGATCAGTCCATATGTACGTCGAGGGAAGGTTTGACATTGATCTGTGCAACGGATGTTTCGATGACGAGATGATGGAGATGTGAGGAGGAATGGAGAATGAAGCCTGATGCGTCTTCTAATGAGGATGGGGCCGAGTCGGACGATCCAAATCCTGATGAAAACTCAGATTCTACATCTGCAGGGGAAAGCGAAGCTGATGGCACCTCGAGTGCTGAATGTTTTGAGGCCACGGGAAATAGGAGCCAAATGAGGGACGAAAGGATTTGGCACTCTGGCAATGTCCATGAAGGGAAACCGACAAGTACGGAAAATAGAAAGGGGGAGAAGGATGAGAGTGGGGAACCTGCCGACCAAAACGATGCTGTTCGGTCGAGTTCCCCGAGGTGCGGAGGAGTTGAACATCAGGAGAGCTCCTGCAAAGCTACAACTGAAGTTGAGGATGAAGGGGACCTTTCTTCTGTAAGTTTTGAATTATTTGCATTATCTTAATTGTGCAGTCCTCAAAACTAATGTGGAATTTCTCCATGGTCCAGGTGAAGAGAGATAGAACTGTGGAGACTGACCGAATAACTACAAAAACAGGCCGAGCAAGTGGGAGTGGACGTGCTTCAAACCTAGGAAGGGATCCTGCAGAAAGAGGCAGAGGAAGGGGTATAGCTTCAAATTCAAGAAACAGCAAAGGTTCGAAGTCGGGTAGGGATGTAGCTTCTGCTTCAGGAAAGAGCCAGGCATCAAATTCGGGAAGAAGAATATCTTCAATTTCACAAAGCAGCGCGACTTTGAGTTCAGGAAGGGGCAGAGGTTCAATTTCAGGAAAGGGCACAACTTTGAGCTCGGGAAGGGAAACGACTTTGAGTTTAGGAAGGGGTAGAGGTTCAAGTTCAAGAAGAGACCCAACCAATATAGGCGCAAGTTCTAGTCCAGGAAGGGCACAGTGCCGACTTCTGGAAGCAGCTCGACTTTGCGTACTGGAAGGGGCGGAGGTTCAATTTCAGGAAAGGGCAAAACTTTGAGTTCGGGAAGGGACACGACTTTGAGTTTAGGAAGGGGTAGAGGTTCAAGTTCAAGAAGAGGCACGACCGATATTGGCGCAAGTTCTAGTCCAGGAAGGGGCAGTGCCTACTTCTGGAAGCAGCTCGACTTTGAGTACAGGAAGGGGCAGGGGTTCAACTTCAGGAAAGGGCAAAACTGTGAGTTTAGGAAGGGGCACGACTAAACTAGGCGCAAGTTTAAGATTGGGGACGGAGAACAGTTCAGGCTCGGCAAAGACAGAGCCTCAAGCATCAAGTTCGTGATAAACTAAATCGAGGTAAAGTTCAAGTTTCCTTGAATATTTTTCCATCTTTCTTCTAGAAGACTTAAAATCAATTTGTGCTTTATGAAACTATGTATGCTATTTTCTGTTGCAGAAGCAAGGCAGAAACACAGTTAAAAGAATTTCAGTGTTGCGGCATGGCTAGAAATCTTGAACAGAAACATCCACAGGAGTTGTTCTAACTCAGGGTTGTAAAGGATCAATTTTAGGACTAAGTTTGAATCTCGGGTTTCATTATTTGTTAGCTGAATGAACACAGAAGATGTGAAGCTACTGCTCTGGTGTTAATAAGGATGGTTTTCGGAAGCTTTTCTATCGTTTCGGTGTATAAAACACATTTTAGTACAGAATGTCTTCCCTACAAAAAATCACTAGTGTTACAAATTACAAGTAGTTATTAAAGCTTCATAGTTCTCGATAATGTCGTGAGTGCAATGCACGAGCTATCAACCTAGTGTAAGTTAATTAACGAGGAATTGGGAATCCCTAAACTGTTGCAAGATGTCCAATAATCGTATCCTCAAGTATTGTTATTTTGAGGTGGTCCTTCAATTAAAGATCGATGCTGGCGTGGCATCTTATGTGCTAGTTATAATGTGAAAGGTTTTTGTCAAAATTAGAAAGGAAGAAAATCTGGAAAAATGAAACAGAGAAATTCATTTTGGAGAAATGCATGCGTCTCCATGTAAACATAGTTTTGAACTGGCTGGGTTGCATTCGTGTTGCCTGATGACGAACTCATCCTAAAATCAGCCAAATTAATCCACCAAATTCATGAGAAATGCATTTGTCTCCGTCTAGTTTTGCCTATAATTAGACAGTTACGTTCTTCGCTCTTGTCGGTCCTCTCCACTCGCTCACAAAGCTTCTAGGGAAGCCGAAGATTGTGCTCCTTGATTTTCTTTGATAGACAATCTCAATAGCTATATGATATCATCATTTTATATACCGATAGTATCAATTAACACTTTTACCCGGCATCAATCCTCTTCGTTTCATGTCATCAACTTATATGAACTCATTCTTTGAATCAAAGAATAAAGAAGAAAAAAAAGGAAACTTTTACATAAACTCAGATCCGAAGTATCGTGATTCATACAATAACAAATAACTTTTCAAGGTCATAAAACACGCCAAGAAAAACTAATCAGGTGAAAGACAAAATATGAGATGAGGACAGTGAAGAACGATAAGTCGAAACCACTAAATTACACACACTCTCTATCCTTTATTTTTAAGATGATAGAGATCTTTTATTGCTTTATTTTGAAAGTTGCAGGAGGACAACAAGAAAGAAAGAAAAAAGGCCACGTTTGAAGCATGATATCTCCTATGCTACATGGGCCTGTACAGTGGCTTTAGCGGAGAAAGCCCAATCTTGTTGGACTACTACTAGTAAGAACCCAAGTGCTTCAATTAGCCTGCTCACATGAATAGTTCTTCGGTCCAATGCCCACGTGCAAAAGTTTCCATTTTTCCAATGGTCAACGCCCATGTTGCATCTGACCCATACGTCCCTTACCAGTGCATGGACAACTATCTCTTGAGCACAAGTTCAAATTCGGCCTCAATGGGAAAATAAAACGGAGTACCTAATAACGAATCTTCATAAATCAAGAACTACAAGAACGCCCCTTTCATTCTTGAGTGACAGAGGGATCGTACCATTCGAGTATTTTTTTTTTCATGCTTTTTCCAGAGGTATGGAGAAAGCTACAATCGATAGAATTTTCCTAATAGTGACATTGCTGCTGAATGTTTGTGTCAAGTGGTATTTGTTCAATTATCAAATGCTAAATGCGGTCCATCTCTCCTACTCTCGATTTCGCGGAAGCTGGGTTATCCATTTCAAAATCGAGTGACTTGGTGGAAAATGCTTCAAGAAATCACTCCCTTTGATCTATAGTCCAAAGCGCCAATATTTTTATCTTTCAAGATGTGTGTTTCTGTCACAATACTAACTTGAGCAAATATGGGGCATCCGAAGATATCATAACATAATGCTTATCTTTCATTCGGTCGGTATTCACTAGTGGTGTTTGATTGTTTCATAGGTACTTTAGAAAAACAAAGATATCGAGCCTAAATTTCACATGCTCCGAATCATTTAACAAAAATAATACCTTGAACTAGTTGGATTTCTAAATTTGAACACAACCCACTTATCTTATCTATCTCCTTGCAATCATTTGCGTGTTTTAGTAATCTCATTTTGACATGTCAAATTTAATAACTTTAATGTCCTATGGGTAATCTGAAAGGCAGGAATGGTTTCATCTTCGCTCGACGCCAACCGAATCCAGACACGGTTATTGAAGAAGCAGAGTCAATTTTTTCCATTTTTCCAGTTTCATTTTTTTTTTTTTGACTTGCTTCTTCAATAACCGTGTCTGGATTCGGTTGGCGTCGAGCGAAGATGAAACCATTCCTGCCTTTCAGATTACCCATAGGACATTAAAGTTATTAAATTTGACATGTCAAAAATGAGATTACTAAAACACGCAAATGATTGCAAGGAGATAGATAAGATAAGTGGGTTGTGTTCAAATTTAGAAATCCAACTAGTTCAAGGTATTATTTTTGTTAAATGATTCGGAGCATGTGAAATTTAGGCTCGATATCTTTGTTTTTCTAAAGTACCTATGAAACAATCAAAACACCACTAGTGAATACCGACCGAATGAAAGATAAGCATTATGTTATGATATCTTCGGATGCCCCATTTGCTCAAGTTAGTATTGTGACAGAAACACACATCTTGAAAGATAAAAATATTGGCGCTTTGGACTATAGATCAAAGGGAGTGATTTCTTGAAGCATTTTCCACCAAGTCACTCGATTTGAAATGGATAACCCAGCTTCCGCGAAATCGAGAGTAGGAGAGATGGACCGCATTTAGCATTTGATAATTGAACAAATACCACTTGACACAAACATTCAGCAGCAATGTCACTATTAGGAAAATTCTATCGATTGTAGCTTTCTCCATACCTCTGGAAAAAGCATGAAAAAAAAAAAAATACTCGAATGGTACGATCCCTCTGTCACTCAAGAATGAAAGGGGCGTTCTTGTAGTTCTTGATTTATGAAGATTCGTTATTAGGTACTCCGTTTTATTTTCCCATTGAGGCCGAATTTGAACTTGTGCTCAAGAGATAGTTGTCCATGCACTGGTAAGGGACGTATGGGTCAGATGCAACATGGGCGTTGACCATTGGAAAAATGGAAACTTTTGCACGTTGGGCATTGGACCGAAGAACTATTCATGTGAGCAGGCTAATTGAAGCACTTGGGTTCTTACTAGTAGTAGTCCAACAAGATTGGGCTTTCTCCGCTAAAGCCACTGTACAGGCCCATGTAGCATAGGAGATATCATGCTTCAAACGTGGCCTTTTTTCTTTCTTTCTTGTTGTCCTCCTGCAACTTTCAAAATAAAGCAATAAAAAGATCTCTATCATCTTAAAAATAAAGGATAGAGAGTGTGTGTAATTTAGTGGTTTCGACTTATCGTTCTTCACTGTCCTCATCTCATATTTTGTCTTTCACCTGATTAGTTTTCTTGGCGTGTTTATGACCTTGAAAAGTTATTTGTTATTGTATGAATCACGATACTTCGGATCTGAGTTTATGTAAAAGTTTCCTTTTTTTTCTTCTTTATTCTTTGATTCAAAGAATGAGTTCATATAAGTTGATGACATGAAACGAAGAGGATTGATGCCGGGTAAAAGTGTTAATTGATACTATCGGTATATAAAATGATGATATCATATAAGCTATTGAGATTGTCTATCAAAGAAAATCAAGGAGCACAATCTTCGGCTTTCCTAGAAGCTTTGTGAGCGAGTGGAGAGGACCGACAAGAGCGAAGAACGTAACTGTCTAATTATAGGCAAAACTAGACGGAGACAAATGCATTTCTCATGAATTTGGTGGATTAATTTGGCTGATTTTAGGATGAGTTCGTCATCAGGCAACACGAATGCAACCCAGCCAGTTCAAAAACTATGTTTACATGGAGACGCATGCATTTCTCCAAAATGAATTTCTCTGTTTCATTTTTCCAGATTTTCTTCCTTTCTAAATTTGACAAAAACCTTTCACATTATAACTAGCACATAAGATGCCACGCCAGCATCGATCTTTAATTGAAGGACCACCTCAAAATAACAATACTTGAGGATACGATTATTGGACATCTTGCAACAGTTTAGGGATTCCCAATTCCTCGTTAATTAACTTACACTAGGTTGATAGCTCGTGCATTGCACCTCACGACATTATCGAGAACTATGAAGCTTTAATAACTACTTGTAATTTGTAAACACTAGTGATTTTGTAGGGAAGACATTCTGTACTAAAATGTGTTTTATACACCGAAACGATAGAAAAGCTTCCGAAAACCATCCTTATTAACACCAGAGCAGTAGCTTCACATCTTCTGTGTTCATTCAGCTAACAAATAATGAAACCCAAGATTCAAACTTAGTCCTAAAATTGATCCTTTACACCCTGAGTTAGAACAACTCCTGTGGATGTTTCTGTTCAAGATTTCTAGCCATGCCGCAACACTGAAATTCTTTTAACTGTGTTTCTGCCTTGCTTCTGCAACAGAAAATAGCATACATAGTTCATAAAGCACAAATTGATTTTAAGTCTTCTAGAAGAAAGATGGAAAAATATTCAAGGAAACTTGAACTTTACCTCGATTTAGTTTATCACGAACTTGATGCTTGAGGCTCTGTCTTTGCCGAGCCTGAACTGTTCTCCGTCCCCAATCTTAAACTTGCGCCTAGTTTAGTCGTGCCCCTTCCTAAACTCACAGTTTTGCCCTTTCTGAAGTTGAACCCCTGCCCCTTCCTGTACTCAAAGTCGAGCTGCTTCCAGAAGTAGGCACTATGCCCCTTCCTGGACTAGAACTTGCGCCAATATCGGTCGTGCCACTTCTTGAACTTGAACCTCTACCCCTTCCTAAACTCAAAGTCGTGTCCCTTCCCGAACTCAAAGTTTTGCCCTTTCCTGAAATTGAACCTCCGCCCTTCCAGTACGCAAAGTCGAGCTGCTTCCAGAAGTCGGCACTGTGCCCTTCCTGGACTAGAACTTGCGCCTATATTGGTTGGTCTCTTCTTGAACTTGAACCTCTACCCCTTCCTAAACTCAAAGTCGTTTCCCTTCCCGAGCTCAAAGTTGTGCCCTTTCCTGAAATTGAACCTCTGCCCCTTCCTGAACTCAAAGTCGCGCTGCTTTGTGAAATTGAAGATATTCTTCTTCCCGAATTTGATGCCTGGCTCTTTCCTGAAGCAGAAGCTACATCCCTACCCGACTTCGAACCTTTGCTGTTTCTTGAATTTGAAGCTATACCCCTTCCTCTGCCTCTTTCTGCAGGATCCCTTCCTAGGTTTGAAGCACGTCCACTCCCACTTGCTCGGCCTGTTTTTGTAGTTATCGGTCAGTCTCCACAGTTCTATCTCTCTTCACCTGGACCATGGAGAAATTCCACATTAGTTTTGAGGACTGCACAATTAAGATAATGCAAATAATTCAAAACTTACAGAAGAAAGGTCCCCTTCATCCTCAACTTCAGTTGTAGCTTTGCAGGAGCTCTCCTGATGTTCAACTCCTCCGCACCTCGGGAACTCGACCGAACAGCATCGTTTTGGTCGGCAGGTTCCCCACTCTCATCCTTCTCCCCCTTTCTATTTTCCGTACTTGTCGGTTTCCCTTCATGGACATTGCCAGAGTGCCAAATCCTTTCGTCCCTCATTTGGCTCCTATTTCCGTGGCCTCAAAACATTCAGCACTCGAGGTGCCATCAGCTTCGCTTTCCCTGCAGATGCAGAATCTGAGTTTTCATCAGGATTTGGATCGTCCGACTCGGCCCATCCTCATTAGAAGACGCATCAGGCTTCATTCTCCATTCCTCCTTCAACATATCCATCATCTCGTCACCGAAACTCCGTTGCACAGATCAATGTCAAACCTTCCCTCGACGTACATATGGACTGATCCTCTTTTAGATGCTAGTGGCACCATCCCCTTCACTTGATCATCACTCTTGATCTCTATGAACGAGTAGCAGTAGTCATCGCTAGTCTTGTGATTGTACCACATTCTCTTGAAACGAAAGCAGAAACCTTTAACATCAGCAATCAATCCTTTATATGTCACTGTATCGGGATTGACATTTTCTTTTTCCATCTTTATTCCACCAAAAGGCTCGAACCTCCCTTCCTGGGCTTCTCCTCTACTCCGAGGTGGAATATGATTGTGAAGGGACACTCCAACTGTGATGTAACAAGTTGAATGTGAGAGCCAAACAACATATGTATTAGATATATATTAAACCTTTTGCTTATCTACCCGAAATCCAATAGGACACAGACACCATCCAATAGTCAGAGACAGATTTAGGATTAAATACTAAGATGTCCAGTTTAATATCAGGAATACCCATTCTATTTTTCCTTTATTAACTCATTTCGAACTTGTAATAAGTATGTGATGTATACTCAAATTAAATACCAAATAAGTTACATAATTATCTATATAGAGTACTATCTCATCACATATTCCTTTTTTCAAGAAGAAAAAGAGCAATACTAGAACGCCGGTGTAAATAAAACTTTCCAGCAGTGGCTTCTCTAGTCTTGATGTGAGGATAGTAACTACTCACTGTCTATATGAATGGAAACAATAGTTCAATTTTGAATCATTATTTTGTTTATCGATATGCCGCATTCACTAGACAATCCATTGGAAACAATGCATAGATGCATTAACAGAGTAGAAATTTTACTCTGATTAAGTGTACATAAAAAATCTAGATATAAAGAGGTTGAATCTACAGATCCCCAAATGAAAAGACATAAAAAATATAATTGTTTTGCATTTTGCAACTAAAAAAGAGTTCTATTTTTACTTTTCGATAAAAAAATCCAAAACCATGGGACTCGTTGTTTCAAATCAGTTTATGGACGTCTGTAGATTGTTGTATTCTTTCTTAATCTAAAGATGCTTCAAATCACTTGCACTTTTTAGTGAAATAATATGTTCACTCGGATAAAATTGCATAAATAGTCAAATCCACTGTATGCGAAACAGCAAATAAACGCGTAAATTGCTTAATCTGCAAGGGGATGGATTAGCCGTATATTAAAATGCATAAACAGTCTAACGAAAAATAATCAAGAAAGAGGCAAAACAAACATTCTAATTTTGTTTGCTCGAGAGGAAAACAACAAATTCGCAGCACCTAAATCATCATAACTTCAAACACACACACACACACACACATGTATATACGCACACACAAAATGAAGTATCTCCCTTCATCATTCGTTTTCCCATGTCACGACACTTGGCAGAATCTAATGAGTTGTTGTTTTGTTTCTTTTGTATAGCTACTAATTGGACATTAATTTCTCCATAGCGCATGAATGATATAATTTATCATATAGTCCATCATCACTTTCATTTGTACATATTAAATTGGTCCATTAATTATGCCTACTGCCAAACAAAAAAGAAATTAGTGACAAAGACATCATATAATGGTTTTGAAATCAATAGTCTGCGATGTATTATCTCGCATGTTATATGTGAAAGCAATTTTGATGAATTAATATTTACAGTGGTTTGGCTGCAATATTAAAGGAACTAAGACTATCCAACACCACAAAGGCAAGTAGATATAAGTGACTAACGCGAGGAAACAAATCAGCCACCTAAGAAATTACGGTGCAGCCAAAAAATGGATATTTGTGTGGCTAAAGAAAGGAATCGAACAGAAGTCACCACCACGTTGATGAATAAGATGTTTCACCTTGTTTGATGTATTCGGTAGAATCTCCTCTCTGTAACGCTTCAAAGGCATCCACCCTAGAGAATCGCGAACAAAGTCTCCACATGAATTTATGACGAGGCAATCATCTGGTAATTTTGTGCAAGATGCATCGATCAACCATGTCAATGACCTGCACCAATAGACCTTCAAGGATTTCAGAGACTCTATTTTGTTTAGGTCCTCAATGTTAGCAAGTGCACGGCAGTTTTGGATTTCCAAAGTCTTCAGGTTCTTCAAGTGTGATAACACGCTTATTTCAGTTAGAGATTTGCACCCACAAATGGTCAGATATTGCATTGATCTCGAAAGACCCACAACTTGTATCTCATTTAGCTTTCTACAATATGACACATGCACTTTCCGTAGCTTCCTTAATTCCGAAGAAAGGACTAATCTCTGCAGTGAACCACCCTCAACAGTGAATTTGTCCAGCCATGGAAGTCCCGCTAGTGCAATCTCTTCCGTTTCACACCCATAGAACTCTAAAGTCGACAAGTTTTGCAAAAAGAACTCTACAGGCGACAAGTTTTGCGAATGCAAGGACAGAAACAGCATGAGGGTGTCAAGTGTAGGTGCCTCAAAACAAGAACCTTCAGATGAGAAAGAAAAGCCAGCTGTGCAGGTGCAGGGACCTCTGGCAGGTTTAAATTCAACTTTTCCAGTCTAGATAACCCGTCAATCCACTTTAAGTTGCCTTCTTGGATTCGGTTTTTGTGATCCCCCTCCAAAATTATAGTCACGAGTCCCATTACTTAGTAGCAGGTCAACCAAATTGGTGAGGTTCGACAGATTAGGTACTGAGAGCAATGATTTAGATTCAAGATGTAGACAAGTCAAACTCGTGGGAAGCTCAGGCAATCTTTGAATCTCATGACAGTTTCTTAAGTTTAGTGTTTGGAGGTGACGAAGCTCGTTAATTGTCTCTGGAATTTTGCAAATACCAGTGGATTCTAAATTTAGGATTCTTAAAGATGACAATTCTCCAATTCCAACGGGAATTTCACCTTTCATTCCTTTCTGCCCAAGGAGATCTAGCTCTTCAAGATTTATCAAAGTGCTGATGCCACTAGGAAACTGCAAATCATCACTGTCCACAAAATGCTTCCAAGAATCCAATCGAAATCGCAAGATGCAGAGTGATTTTAACTTTCCAATGGAGCTGGGAAGTACCTTTATCTTTGTATTCGATAAGTCTAACTCTTTCAGTGAGGTTAAATTCCCAAGTGAGTCTGGAAGCTCTCTCAATCCAGAACATTTGTGCAATGAGAAGCGCTCAAGCTTCACTAACTCCCCCACTTCATGGGGCAAATATTGCAGATCCATGCACTCATTAATCTCTAACTCAATTAATGACTGGAGTTTCCTATGGAACTTCCAATTCTCTTTAGATTGCGACAATGTGCAAGAGTCAACCTCTCTAAACCCAAGCATTTAGAGAAGTCTGGGATTGTTGTTAATCCATTACAATTGGTAAGAGATATAACTTTCAAATATGGTGCCGCCTGTAAAAATGGATGGCATGTGAAGTGTAAGAACCAATGCATAGTAACACTGGGACCATTAGACTAGAATTAAATCATGTAGTTTACCTTGATTAAGTCCCATGCTTTTGAATCATCCCTGAAGTGATTGCTGCCAAGTTTAAAAACAACAAGATGATCCAAATAAATATTATCTGCCTTAAAATACCAAAAGGAGGCAGCCAAGAAATCCATCTCAACTTCGAACGACACTCTGCAAAGTCTCCAGCAAACGTTCCATTGCGTAAAGAGGCTGCAAGAAATCATCTCACTTCGAACGACACTCTGGAAAGTCTCAGCAAAAGTTCCATCGCGTAACCTGAGGAATCTTAGGTTTTGTAACCTTTTCAAGTCTTCATTAGTGATCACTATGGAGCCATACCTTCCATCCCATCCTATGGAGCCATCCGATCCACTTATGTCAAGCGCTTCAATTTTCTGCTTCTTCTGCAAATGAAATTGCGCAGTGGCAAGAAGAAGTTTGTCAACTTCTAACCGCTATGCTTTACATTTTTTTTTGGGGGGGGGGGGGGGGGGGTGTTTGTTCTGAGTGCTTTACAACTTGAATGGGCAGATAAAAAATGATAAACATCCTAAATCAAACAGGAATCCTTTATCTCGGGATATGCAACTTGTACTTGAAAATTGGACGTTTCTTACTTACCTCTTCGGTTCTCATTTCTTCAAGTTCCTTTTCTGTAATCGACAGCCTGCTCCCCTTGCCACCGTCCTTTAGACTTTGTTCACGGACGATTTGCCATCCCATTTCTACAAGTTGATCGTGCATCCAGAGTTTGTCATTACCAATATCTTTATCAAGCACTTGTTGGTAAGGTCATCAATTCCTTTTTGGGGAAAAAATTGGCAAGCGGTCCACATGTAAATTGCATCATTCTTACTCTCATTGCAAAGGAAGCATGCAATATCGAGGAAAATTTCTTTTGACTTATCACTTAGGTCATCATAGCTAATCCTTAGGCTTTCTAGAATATCTTTCGCAGGGTCATTCCTTAACCTGCCCAAAGTCTCTTCCCAAATTGCTTTGCTTTTTCCACGAAGTGACGAACCTATCACTTCAATTGCCAAAGGGAGTCCTCCTGTACTTGAGACAATTTCCCTTGAAAGCTCCTGATAATCACTCCTAGGAAAGTCTATGCCAAAGGCATGCTGACAAAAAGCTGCAGTGCAAGCTCATCATCCATCTTAGGCATCTCATGCCGTATAATTTTATCTTTGAATCCCAGACCTTGCAGAATAGCTGCGTTTCTTGTTGTAATGATTATCCTAGATCCTGGACATAATGACTCATTTCCTATTAGTTTCCTAATGTGATCTTCATCATCAACATTATCCAGAACCACAAGGACCTTATCCTTGCGAAGTGTTACATCAATCCTTCTCATTCCTTGCTCACTATCCTCGACTTCATTTGCAAATTTAGAATCAACAATGTCAGACAATAATTTTTTCTGCAATTGAACTATGCCCTCCTTGGTCGATATTTCTCGAACATTCTCAAGGAAACTACAATACTTTCCAAAGTGGGAAGATAGTTCATTGAAGGCAACTTTGGCAGCAGTTGTTTTACCAATGCCACCCATTCCATAAATTACGATGAGCCGCGCTTCAGGATGGTGGACATCTAATAACTCTATCAAGTGCTTCACCCGATCATCAAGTCCAGCTAAAGGTTCAGGCACTGATTTTTGTTTTGGCTTCAGTTTCTCTGAAACCTTTTTAACGACCGATTTGACAATCTCTGCTTGGCTGCAGTGTACAAAACAATCGCATCAGTATAGATCGAAGTACGTCACAAACGAGATCTAAACACACTGAGCAATTAGTGTAGGCTAATAAAGTAGAATTCACTTGGCATGTTTTTCAAACAAAAGAAAAAATCATAGAAATGTCTGAAGACTATAATATTGGTTTTCACACTAACCAAAATTACCATGCTACTATGTCGTGCATAAACAGAATATCAGAATTCATAGCTAAGCCCTGAAAATATCGGCACTCGAAATAGAGAATCACGAATCGGGATAATGTAGACATTCCACACTGCAGCTTGCTTTCGCTTCTATTGAATATTGAGACATGATTTTTTAGTCACCGAATCTTAGTTTCCTTGCGTATTCTTAGACAAAGCAGAGAACTGAAATTCGAACGAGAGTAGCAATTGGAGGTACTCTTCAATAATTTCCATTAAAAGAATAATAAAAGAAATCACTTGACAGGGCAACGTTGCATCGCATAAACAAAAAAAAAAGAAGAAGAAGAAATAGGGAGGAGTCTTCAAAGAGTATGTACCTTTGATCCATTTTCACATTCCATCCCTTGATTTCATCCACTTCCGCAAGAGCTTTTCTCCAATCCTTGACTTCATCGGGAAATTTTTTCTCGTGTTCCAGGAAGGCATTGCTGTATAGTGGAGTCTTAAGTTTAACATCCTGAGGTTCCACATCGAAAAAGATGGGAAGGATGCTTTTTCTACCGTTCGAATTAGACGCGTTGTCTACTATGTGCGCGAGCTCACGGAGGCACCATTTGCTGGAAGCATAGGTCTGAGAGAAGATGGGTATGTAGATCATGGAGTTATTGATAGCTCGCAGAAGGTTCCCACCAATCACTTCGCCGACGCGGAGCTCATCATCGTCCCTGAATACGCGGACTCCCGCGTCCACCAAGCCATGGTAGAGGAAGTCTGTGAATCCGAAACGAGTATCAGGACCTCTGAAGCTCAAGAACACTTGATACTCATCTCCTGATCGA
>JAGVVM010003619.1:0-13070 GCA_019149425.1 Psidium friedrichsthalianum
CCCGAGCCGTATTAGAAAGAAAAGGAAGACCTTGTGCATCACGCATACGTACCGAGATGGACTGGAATACCCCGAGAAGTACTGCTTCGACTAACCATTGCAGCTATTGTGGAAAATCAGGACACAACAGTCAAACTTGTGCATACATATCGGTTTAAGGTTCTTTACCCTTCTAAGTTCTCCTGCCTATTGGTGAAACTTTTTTTCATCTCAAAAAGTATATTATTTCCACCTTTTGTCGGTCATAATCGACATTCGTAGAATTTTAATTGATTATCTATTCATTTTCAGGTAGGGATTGAGGCAAATGGCGACAGATGGTTTCCTTCTTCAAACCTTAAAAGAAGCTATGTATGAGCTGACTTTATTTTCTGAAGCTGTATTCAGAGATTCAATAGCAGATCTAGCTCATTTGTATTTTAGTGTGTAGTTGCTAATGTCATTTGTGGGAGCTCTCATTAAGAATGAACTCGACAAAATATTTGTGTAATATTTGTATGTGTTTTTTTTTTGCTGATTATTTGGAATTTTTGTAATTTTCATGAAATTTTATAATCAGTTGGAATTGTTATATATGTTCTTATTATTATCTGGATGGAGTTGGCCCGACGGAACGGCAATTAATATTGACGGTGAAGCATCAAAAAAATGGACTCAAAGCTGCACGACCTGGTTGACACGGTTGATACATGACTTTTCTTTGAAAAGTGGACACCAAAATTGAGTCTCCTAGCAGGTTTTTCCATTTAGTACACGTAATTTGGATAAAAAAATTTCCGAGCCATATCGGAACTCTTAAAAAGTGAAAAAAAAAATTAAAAAGAAGCTTGATGTGGAATTGCGTTTGTGAAGGAATGCACAATCTCTAATTGGATTTTTAAATTTTAATGGTCCAACATGAAAAGGTATTTAAAAGTAAATTACGAAAATTATTCCCTATTTTTTAGGCTAGGAAATCTATTTTTTTATTTTCGGATATTTTATAAATATGGATATTGTATTTAAAATTACGAAAATTTCCAAAAATTATTTTTGCACCCAAATTGGTTCCTCAGGCTTAGGTAAAGCTTTCAAATATGATTTTTCAATTTTATAGTTTTTTATTTTCTATTAATTTTCTTTAAAAACTTGATTAAGAAAATCAAGAAAAATGAGAAAATTGAAAAATCAACTTTGGAGACCTTGGCCAACCATAGGGAACCATTTTTGGAAAAAAAAAATAAATTTTCATATTTTCGCATTTTTAGTATTTTTCTGAAAATATAAAAATACTTCAAAATTAATAAAAAAAAATAGCATTTGAGGGCAAAAAAAGTGTTCACGAAAAAAAAGTCAGTATTTTAAATGGTCCAACATGGAAAGGTTTTTAAAATAAAATATTGGCAATTTTCCGTATTTTTTAGGCCACGAAATCTATTTTTTTATTTTCGGATATTTTGTTCATATGGATAAATTTGTAAAAATTACGAAAATTTCAAAAAATTATTTTTCTTCCAATTGGATCCTCAGGCTTCGCTAAAGCTTCCGAATATGAATTTTCAGCAATTATAGATTTGTTGTTATAGATATTCTATTAATTATCTTAAAAAAACTTGATTAAGAAAATCAAGAAAAAATGAGAAAATTGAAAAATCAATTTTGGAGACCTTGGCCAAGCATAGGGAACCATTTTTGCACAAGAAATATATTTTCATATATTTTCGTTTTTAGTATTTTTCTGAAAATAGAAAAATACTTCAAAATTAATAAAAATTAGCATTTGAGGGCAAAAAAAGTGTTCACGAAAAAAATAGTCAGTATTTTAAATGGTCCAACATGGAAAGGTTTTTTAAATAAAATATTGGCAATTTTTTCTTATTTTTTAGGCCACGAAATCTATTTTTTTTATTTTCGGATATTTTGTTATTATGGATAAATTTGTAAAAATTACGAATATTTCAAAAAATTATTTTTCTTCCAAATTGGATCCTCAGGCTTCGCTAAAGCTTCCGAATATGATTTTTCAAATTTATAGATTTCTTGTTATAGATATTCTATTAATTTTCTTAAAAAAACTTGATTAAAAATCAGGTGTCAACACATAGCAATATCATATTTATGATGTCAAAAAAATTCTAGTACATCAAACTTATAATAATACATAACAATCGTCAACCCCGATTACATTCAACGATGGTGTCGTCCCCCTATGTGACCTCCTGTTCCGCAAGTAGGTTGTCTTCGGTGTTCGGCAGGTCTAGTATTATACCGACGACGAGGTTCCTCTTGCGTGGGTTGTGTAGATGACGAAGGAATATCCTGCCGAGACAACAGTGGTTGTGATGCATCATCAAATTGAGCAAACATCTCATGCTCAGACGACACATATGGAGTAGAAGCATATTGGGAAAAAGGAGGGAGCTCAAATCCTCCAGCCATCGGAGAAATTGTGGGAGTGTGGGGACGGAATCCCCCATGATATGGGCCAGCGAACTGGCTGAACCCCGAAGTAAAATCTGTCTGGCCGAATGCGGGATTGAACCCAGGACTGAAATCTGCCATATTATAGACTGCAGGATAAGGGATGACATCTGTATCTTCAAGAGCTCTTCTACTCCTTCGAATTGATTGGCTCGTCTGAGGTAGGTCATCTCCATGGGATCCAATAGGTGTTGTCGTAGAGGCTGATTGGGTCGTGGAATCGTTAATAACCGTCTCTCTTCATTGAATGCATGTAGCATTGCTGTGGCTATCCTGCCTATCTGTCGTACGGTCTCTCGCATGTGATCCCGATCCCGATCCCGAGAAGTAGATCTGCATAATGATATAATTTGTTCCGCGCCATCAGCCTGTTCATGAAATCAAAGTCAATATAAGTAATCAAATGCTAACAATTTATATGACTACAAAAATATCTGAATTAAATTACACGTGTTTGCACTAACCGCTGCACCTACTGCACCTCCCGTGTAAGAAATCCACCGGCGTGTGCATGCACGGTACCACTCCATGTATTCTGAATGGAAATGAAGTGGCTCCGTTGCAGGATCAAATCGAACTATGTAGTTAGAACGATTGTTCCACATTTGAATCGACTCTATGTGCTTTTCCACCCAATCCTTATTAACTGGCCTTAATTCAATGGCATGAAAGGCTGTATGATCATTCGGAGGATTTGGTATTGGTTGCTGCATGCCAAATTGACGAAGCACTCGATCCGGGTAATGCCACTCAACTATATGAAAACAGATGAGTGGAACACGAGCTGTCCAAATTTCTTTTCCCGCCGTACAGTAATCTGGTAGATTCTCGAGAATGTCATCAGTGTATGGCTCCCAAACAATCTGTTAAAAAAATTGAAACATATCAAATTAAATTAAGAATTAATTTAAAAGCTAACATTACATTGAACTCATTGATTTCTATCATGACTTACATCGCTAAATGTCATTCTATCAAATTGGTAGCGCTGATGTGCCAAAGTATGTGTGGGCACTCTAGTTGTCTGTAGGGGTTGAAACCAGCTGAAAAAATTTTAAAAAAATAGTTATCTACACAGTGTAATGGTGAAAAAAAAAGAACAATTACATATATTATATTATACGGACTGAAAAAAGTTTATCACTCACAAACTAAAAAAATATATATATCACATACCGACTACCAAGAGGTGCATCTTCAAAAGGATTACTGCTTCTGATGGATGGTGCGATACAACTGAATCGATCGTACGCCCAAATTTGCAACAAATATAGGGGACCGCTGATTTGTTTCGCTGATGGATTGGTGGCATTGCATAGCTCCCGATACAACCATGCAAGCGCTGCTGAACCCCAACTATATGGCGTAGGATCGACAAGGTTCTCTAGTAATAGTAGAAAAATTAGACTCACCCTGGAACCCGATTTATCAGAAAATATTGAACCTCCAGCTAATTGCAGAATAAATGCTCTCGCATGCTGCATTATCGTAACCTCATCTGCATCGTCTGGAATTCCATCAAAGACTCCTCTCAGCCAGGAAATCTTCACCATCGAACCACGTAATGGACCGGGTGGGGGTCGGTGACCCAGTAGATCCTCACAAACATCGCCCCAATTTCTATTAGTGGGGCAAGTAACTGCAATTCCATTTATGGGAAGCCCTGTAAGAACCTCGATATCCTGTAGGGTAATAGTGCATTCACCTTCTGGCATGTGGAAGGTGTGAGTCTCGGGCCTCCATCGCTCAACCAACGCTGTGATCAGATGGTGATCAACTTGCCAGAATCCCATTTTCCAAAGTCCATAAAATCCCGAAGCTCGAAGATATGGTTCTAATCGAGGATCAAGCTCAGCTTCGTGTAGTATTGCTCCATCTCGTTGACACCGAATAACTTCATTATCATCTATCTGTGAAATGTTACATTAATTGTTACTAACAATTTCATTATGATATAACTGTTACAAATGACAGCTCAGCTGATAACTATTTTAATTACTTACCTTAGCCTCCCAAATGGCCTGCGATCTATGTTCAGCCTGCTCTGTAAGTAGTGAATTATTCTCAGGTCCCGGCCGAATATACTTCCTTTGTGCCATATCTACAAATGGAACCGATAAATTTCATAAGTATCGCATAATGTTCCTGAGATGCTTTACCCATAGGGGGTACAATCGTCATTTACAAAGGAATGAACGAAAAACAATAAGTTCTATCCAATTAATTCAAAATCCTAATTTTTTACATTCTTCTGAATTTTTTTCACGAAAAATCATGAAATTTTGTCACTTTTTTTAGAAAATTTTTATGATTTTTTCCATTTTTTCCAGGTTGTCCGGTTTATTATTTTCTAAATTTTCAATTTAAATTTTTTATTAATCAGGCCGGGTCCAGGACTTGACCCAAATAACGGCGCCTCTCCCATTTCTTATGTTTTCTATTATTATTATTATTTTAATTTTATTTATTTTCTAATTTTCTTTTTCCTTTTTTGCTATTTTTTTTTCTGACCGAGTCAGTTCTACCCAACTCACAAATCGAAAGAGTCGACCAAAACCCACTTGGCTTTCAATCGGGACTAAAATGACAAAATTTTAGCAATTTTTTAATTCATTTTTAATTATTTTTCCTCAATTTTTTTTCGAAATTTTCTATTCTTTGGGATTATTATTATTATTATTAAACTAATTATATGGTCATATTCATTACATTAGACAACTAAAATCAACGGCTTATATTTAACCGAACATCAAATCTACATTGTCCGATCTAATTACCAATTCTTACGATCTACATCTAATAAGGGTTTCCCACAAATTTATTCGTTATTCCTGTAGATTTGGTCATTATTTCAATATTTTGAAAATCATATCTAATTAACCCTCCAAAATTTTAAATTTCATGATGAAATATAGGTTTAATACGTACAAAATATTTCGTGAGACATGTATCGACATGCAAAATAGAGATATGAGTAGAATAAAATTAAGCTATTTTTAGGTGCAAAATGGACATATATGTAGCGCAAAATAGACATATATGTAGCACAAATTTATTTGTTATTGCATAATAATAAAATAGCATATTCTAACAAGGGTATAGGCATTACTTAACTCAAAAAGCACGTGTGAGTCGAGATTGAAGAAAATGATACTTCGACTCTTCTAACTTCTCTGCTGTCTACGATTAATATTACATCCAACGAAACGAAAAACGCAAATGGCAAAACAAACAAATTATAAAGTGAAATATACCTAGATCGATGGCGACGAAATATTGGCAGAATTAGTAACCGTAAATACGAACACACCGAAAATCGATGAACGACCTTTAAAAATTTTCTCACTCGCTTCTCTCTGTTTTCTCTCGATACGTTCTCCGTTTCTCTTTCTTCAGATCGTTTTCAGATTTCGCTCTTTAATCGATTTTTATATAATTTTTTTTTCATTGTAGATACGAATCTCTGCCGTGTGAAAAGGACAGAGATAACGTGCGAAGGAGCAGAGGGATGGCGAAGAAAATTGGCGGAATTAGTAACCGTGAAAACGAACAGGGGGAAAATCGACGAATGACCCTTAAAAATTTCTCACTCGCTTCCTCTGTTTTCTCTCGATACGTTCTCGTTTCTCTTTTCTTCAGAGCGTCTTCAATCTCGCTCTTTAAGCGATTCTTATATAAAAAAATTTTTTCATTGTAAAGACGAATTCTGCCGCATGAAAAGGGCAGACATAACGTGCGAAAAAGAAGGAGCAGAGGGGGGGCCGTGGAAAAAGAGGAGGGGCGGTGAAAAATTGGTAGGGGTCCTCTTCAATTTGCACTTGTCAAAACTGGAGAAGGAGGAAGTGGGGGAGCCCCCTCTAGTTCTCTGAAAAGAAGGGGGGGTTCTAGCTCTCTAGAAAGAAAGGGAGGGGAGGGGAGGGGAGGGGGAGGCCCCCTTGGGAGGGGCCTCCATTGTTCGGCCTGTTGGAGAGCCGAACAGGGGGGGGGGGGGGGGGGGGGGGGGGAGCCCCCCCCTTGGGAGGGGCCCCCCTTGTTCGGCACCTCGTGTGCCGAACAAGCCCCGTTTTCGTAAATTTTTTTTTTTGAAAATCCAAATTTGTAAAAACTTAAAATTTTAACCCCATTTTTGTAAAAAGCCCAATAAACAGAGAGAGTGCTTCCTAGTTTGGATGGAGAGGAGGAGTGGTCAGGTCTAAAAAGGCCTATACCAGAAGCTAGGTGGAGACAGTAGCCCGTGAGTTGGTGCTAAACAACTGGAGAGGAATTGGAGGGGCCTCCATTGTTCGGCTGTTGGAGCCCCCCTTGTTCGGCACCTCGTGTGCCGAACAAGCCCCGTTTTCGTAATTTTTTTTTTGAAATCCAAATTTGTAAAAACTTAAAATTTTAACCCCATTTTTGTAAAAAGCCCAATAAACAGAGAGAGTGCTTCCTAGTTTGGATGGAGAGGAGGAGTGGTCAAGGTCTAAAAAGGCCTATACCAGAAGCTAGGTGGAGACAGTAGCCGTGAGTTGGTGCTAAACACAACTGGAGAGGAATTAAGGCCTCAATTAATTAAAGTTCAACAGAAATTTCCGCAGTATATAAAAGAAGTACGGGGAGAGGATTGTTAAATGTCGTGGAGCTGATAGCTCCAATTCGTTCCCATCTCTGCCTATGACATTTGTGTGAGGTTAAGGGGGAGGGGGGGTTCTTGCTAAGCTAACACATGATACTATTATCAGATTGACCCCGCCGCTATCAATGAGTGCGGATGAGCTCTAGCAAGGTTTGAAAGCGCTTCATAATGTTTTGGAGCCGAACCTCGTGAAGATGCCAAGCTTATGCAATCTTCAGGTACAACAAAAACAGTGGACCCATGACTCGATATAACGATGATATCATCAAAAGAGAACCAAGGTCGATGTTTGCACTTGGAACCGGCCTTAGAATTGTCAAATGAGGTTTTGCTGTCTACGTCGCCCCTAGGTCTAGCCAATCAGTCCGTGGAGTGCACTTGTGCTGCAATTTTCAATGAATTTCAATTAGGAAAGGCAATCTTGCAAGATAAGGTAAATATTTCTATCTTGAAACTTAGATATTGAATTTCTTATTCAAAATTATTGAATATTTTACATATCTTGCACCTGTTTGCTTATCTTGAAAATTTCTTCTTCTTTTTTTTAGGATATTGCCAATATGTGACTTGCCAAAATTAAAACTCGCATGTCTTCATAACTAAGCACAGACTTTTCACTTATTATAGGATTTTGTATGTTTAGATATATTTATTGGCATGTAAACATGAATACTGTTGAACAAGAATAAATGCTAAAATGAGTTCGAAATTTAAAAAAAATGGAAAATAATAATAAATAATAGAAATTTCCAGATTAGCGAAGAAGGTTGAATTGGGTCTGATTGGTTTTAGGCTGCGTGCGGCCTTATCTAATCAGAATTGGTCTTGAAGATTAGGGTTCGTAAAAAAAATGGCTAAATGAATAGATTTGGGTCAGACCCATAGGTGTCCCCTTTTTTAGACCAGTTGAGCCCTAAAGCTTGATTTGATCCTGCCGAATGGGCCAGGTCGACCCCGATCCATTAAAAAAAAGAATAAAAAGGAAATTTCTAAAAACCCCAAAAATCTCCAAAAATCCAAAAACTAGAAAACGGATCATTTCGGCTGGCCATCCTATTTTGATGATTTCCTTCTTGATCTTTTCTAAAATGATGATTTTACCCATTATAGGCAATTGTCTTGAAAAATTTCAAAAATTTCAGAAAATCCCAAAAACTAGGAAACCGGTCATTTTCGACTGGCAACCCTATTTTTGATGATTTCCTTCCTGATCTTTCCAAAATGACGATTTTGCTCCTTATAGGCAAATTGTCTGAAAAGTTTCAAAAAATACAAAAAAATCCCAAAAATTAGGAAGTGGGCGATTTCGACTGGCCAATCTATTTTTGATGATTTCCTCCTTGATCTTTTCAAAATGATAATTTTTCCCTTTATAAGCAAATTGTCTTGAGAAATTCTAGAAAATTCAGAAAAATCTCAAAAATTAAGAAACGGGCCATTTCGACTGGCCATATTATTTTTGATGATTTCCCTTCCTGATCTTTCAAAAATGACGATTTTGCCCCTTATGAGAAAATTATCTCGGAAAATTCAAAAAATTCTCAAAAATTACAGAAAATAGGAAATGGTCAATTTGATTGGCCAGACCATATTTTGTGATTTTGACACCCGTAAATGATGATTTTGCCCCTCATGGATAAATCATTCCAAAAAAAAAATCCAAAAAAATTTCAAAGTTCTTAAAAATTGTGGAAAATAGGAAATGACCATATTCAATTAACTTGACTTATTTCACTTCTTGAGCCTTGAAAAATGACATTTCACCCTTCTGATTAGTTTGACCCAAATCTTGCCTTCTCAAATGATTTTTCATGAAATAAAATAATACCGAAGGGATTAGTTTTAATTAACTAGTCTAACCAAGTCCCCGAACTCATAATCTCTGGTTCATATAAGTAATTTAGTTCTCCCGCTAATTTACTTAGGTTTCTAATGGACCTACCAGAACGATTAGTGGCGACTCCAAATTTTAAAATCATTTAAACAAAACTAAAGTTGCGATTCGGTAGGGCTTGGGAGAGTCCGTGTTTAGGTTAGTTAATTTAATTAACCTGATAATCCATTCACCCGATCGAAAAAAAATAATCTTTCAGGTCACGACCGTTAGGATTGGGGATTAAGGGAGAAAAAGACTTATTTTGGCCCAGGAAATATATGGGATGGTTTGGCTTGGGAGAGTCCGTGTTAGGTTAGTTAATTTAATTAACCTGATAATCCATTCACCTGATCGAAAAAATAAATAATCTTTCGGGTCGCGACCGTTAGGATTGGGATTAAGGGAGAAAAAGACTTGTTTTGGGCCCAGGAAATATATGGGATGGTTTGGCATTGGTGATTATTGCAAATTCACCACTAGTCTTTCGGTCTTCTGAAGTAGCCTTTATGAAGCACCATCGTTGTATGAGGATGGAATGGATTTCTACTGACATGATCATTACTTGATGACAATATAAACTCCAGCTAAGTACATTTTGCCTTGGGACTCCTTTGGAGAATTTTCTTTACAACTAGATCCCATTAGGGATTACAAGGGAGATAACATGCAGATATTTTTTGATGAGTCTACAAAATGTACATGTAAAGTCCCGAAGCATTGAAGACTGACAATGATCTAAATGGCATCGGCCTTGCTTTTGATGGCACTTTACTTTTTATGCCCGAGATTTTTTTTGAAAGAAAGGATTTTCAAGATTATGTTAAATACATACGCTGACAAAAATTTAGCACACTTGAAGATCCAAGAAAGCTGTGTAGGTCCAATTCCTCAAAGTCCTTTCTCCTTGGGGTGATGCCATCTTGTCTCGAGAATGAACAATGACACTTATAGGGTTTTAAGAAACGAATATACAAGCTTAATAGGCTGTGCAAGAGACAAAAATATGTTAGGATTGAGAAACGAATGTTTTTTCGTCTTCCTAAGGCACTTGAATCATCGTATGAGCTTAAATGCAAAGAAACACTCGAAGGTCGATGTTAGTCCGAGTAAGAAAATTTCTAACCATTTTACCTCGTGCTATTGCTGGGATTAGCACCGTTTGGCCCCGATGTAGGGTGGTTCTTAATAGGAATAAAGAAATGAAACCGCCGTTCAATGGGATTGTCAATGCTCACCTGTGGTGTTTAAGGGAGGGAAATGAATGTCTCTCGTCCTTTCAATCCGATGTAATCATTGCAAATAATCCTATGTCCGTAAGCCAATTTTTACTCTCAGTTTCGCTCTGCTCGCCTCTCAGATGTGTATAGGGGTTTGGTAAGATTCATTTGTCCTTTTGAGAAGGTATCCTCTTGAAAGGATTATAACCCCATTTTCTCCAAAGCTTATTCCCCATTGAGGACTTTTGAGACGCAGAATGCATGTGTCAACCATGTTCAATAAGCTCCTGCCCTCTTTTGGACATGCATATTGGTGAAAAGAATGTTGAGCATTTTGTTCTAAAAATGGGGAGGACAGATCACTTACCTGTGAAAGTTTGGCAGGCGTTCTACCTTACCGTGACCATGTCCCTGAGGAAACCAAGGAGACGTCGAAAATTGCTTTCATAATCCGAGGGGATCAAAACAATACCGTCGTCCAACTTTGGCTTTTACTCCTTGACATCGCCGATTTCCTATCAGAGAAAATGGATTCACTTAGAAAGTGCCAGCTGGGATATACTTGCGAAGATACATTTCACCTCTTCATTAAATCCGCATCAGTGGGACCCCTCATAGTGACGATTATTGGCTTGTTGATTCAGGAGCTTTCCCTAAACACCTGAGTCACATGAAACAAATGCGTATATCATGATCATGAAATACATGTAATGTTCTAAAGTGAGTCAGATTGTCCAAAAGTAGCCAAACTGGCTCCTGGCTTCTATTTTAAGGATGACCCTGCTTGACTGTTCCGCATTTACAAGATATCCATACTTTTCCTATTCAGTTTAAAGACTCAGCCTCCCTATGAAGGACCTTTTTTACACATAAGGAACCTCATAATTTGGGGTGAACTTGCCCCTAGGATGAGAAATTATTTGGTGACGTGTCTTCTTCACTCCTAGACTTCTACTTCAATTATGGGCCTTATTTTTCGATTGAACATTTTTGGCAACTCTTCTTTGGTAGCTCTGACCTTGAATATTGCCCCTCAAACGCTTTTCGTCAATTAATTCAAACTGAGGAGCTCATAGGTATTTCTACTGACGCCCGCACTCAGCTTGAGAGTTTGACTTGGGACAAGATCCTTAGAGAGGAATTTTCAACTTCCCACCGGTAGAATTGCCTCCCATACCGTAAATTATGGAATATGGGTTACCCAATCGAGGTCCGTATCGAAGTCCGATATGCTATCAATGGTACGCAGTCTCTCCATGCCAGTCTCTCTGATTTTCTACAGTTTTTCACTAGGATTTTCTTGATGTTCTTGCTTGACCGCCTCTACAGCTCCTCCATTCATTTATGGGCAGTAGTGAGACGAATTAAGATGTCGATGTTGAAAAGCTTGTAGCAGACCTCACTATCTTATTATTCAAATTAGAAACCATTGTCTATGATTATCGCTTGAGGGGCCCCATATTGGGAGATGATATCCCTTCTGATGAACCTGGCCACATACTTTACTGTGACATTCCGCATATGAGTTCACTTCGATCTACTTCGTAAAATAGATCGATCGCGCACTAGGATAAAGCGGTGTGTGCCCCATTGGAAGCGCTAGGGTGAATGGGGAATGGGCCGACATAGTCTATGCCTCCATTGATTCTACCCGCCGTATACCAGGCACTGATGACAGGACTTTCCATGTTGATTGCAGTCCGCACTCCATTTCATCGATAATAACCAAAAAGCCGCAATGATTTTCTTTCGAGGATGTGGCCGTTCATATTGAGGACCCCCCCGCCTATCCCTTTATGGATCCTCCTCCATTGCTACGTTTACTCTTTAGCTCTACAACATCTCAATAGGACTAAAACTAAATCGAAGAACCTATTTCTAGAGAGTTTGTCTGCGCATGAAGTTTGGTATGTCATTTCGCTATGTACATCCTATCCCCGGATCTGCCTCCCTAGAAAGGGAATTCTCCCTTTTTCGACAGTGATAATTATTAATGTCGTGATTCTAGGAGGGGCCTCGCCATCAGAATTTACCTTCCCTACCATGCAGTAGCTGCTGTCCATGATATTGATTTTTAAAGGCTTGTGTCGAAGCCCGTCTTGTCCACTTGCAAGCAACGAAGATCGATATGCTTAACCGTCTGCAAAGTGGAATTTTTGGGTCCTTGGCAGAATATTCGACGATGAAATTTTTTTCGTCGAAGTTATTCGGTTTAACTCTCCTTCCCTATGAAAACAACCAAAAAAAAAAAAAAAACCCTTTTTTTCATGATAGGGGATGATCTTAGATCCCCTTGTTTCTTTCTCCCATTCTCCCTGATTTTGGAAATAATCAGCAGGGAGTTCCCCATAACTTGTAACATTCATAACCTTCATGTGATGGCTAACTGTAATCCTAAATAATACTCGGTTTCCATATTCTGATATATTGTTGTGCATGGAAATACCAACATTCCGCCAGAAACCAAATAAGGTAGGCCTATCAGGGATATCAGTACTTACTACTTCTCAGTACTGCCCTATGGTTCCAGATTTTGGTGGTTGTTGGGCGAAATAAACCGGTACCATCAAAATACATATCCTACTTTATCATTAGATAATGCCGAGGATGCGAGATTCGATCCTCAGGCTTCCCCAATCAGGGATTGCAAACCCCTATGAATTTCCCCCCCCCCCTCTCTTTCTGCCCTCCCTTCTCCCCTCTTCCCTTCCCCCTTCTTCTCCACCCCGCCTTTTTCCTCTTCTTCCCCTCTATTTTTCTCCCCCTATCTGGCCAACAATAGGTGTCTAGGATTCCTATGCCCAACCTCTACTCTTGACCTGCCTTTTTTTTTTGAGGTGAACTTCCGTCTCTCCTTTTGTGTGGTCAAACAAAAAATTCTGATAAACAATTAACCTTTGCC